>OX465037.1:6040418-6257918 GCA_949841015.1 Aplysina aerophoba | reverse complement strand
GAGTGCTTGGTAGGGTGAGTGAGTGAGGGTGCTTGGAGGGGGCGAGTACATGTGCGTATATATTTGGAGTATTGGTGGATCGAGTGAGCTCTGTCTAGGTGGGAGGATAATTGGGTGTACGATGTACATTTACCTACTTACGTATGTATGTACACGTATGTACGTCACCAGTTAGGAGCTCAGCTGCTTCATGCACATCTTGTCCACCTCTCCACAGACCTGGTACTGTTTGAAGGACTGGAAGCCTTCTTCAAGGTGAGGACTGTGTCTTGTGTAGCTAATGGACTTGTGTGCATAGGCCCAGCCCAAAGCTGGTTTCGACATGCAGACAATAGTCACTGAGCTGTTGCTGCATCTTTACCTCCTGCCATCCCCTCTCCTTTCTCCCCTCTTCAAATTTCTTTTCCATCACCTCTCCCTCCCCTCCCCTCCCCTCCCCTCCCCTCCCATCACTCAGGTCTCACTTGCCCTACTCACCCTTCACGAGGACTCCATCCTCCAATGTGACAACATGGAGAGCATCTCAGAGTACATCAAAGTGAAGATGCCTGAAACAGCTCTAGACCACCTTCCCTACATCTTGTCATACACACTGAAGGCTCCACCTGACTTCTGCTTGAAGCTGAAGGGCTTTGAAGCAGAGTACCACGTTCTTCACAACTTAAAGCTCTCGTCTTCCCCACGGAAGGAGCCTGGCTGTCTGGAGGAAACTGTGGAGGAGGTGAGGAAGCAGAACAGCGAGCTCATTGAGCAAGTGGCGGCCTGTCGTGGTGCTGTCACTCGTCTGGAGGCTCAGCTGCAGTCACAGCTGGAGAGGGAGGCACGGAAGGACAGGCTGATTGAATCGTGAGTGGTCAACTGAAGAATACACACACACACACCACACATGCACACACACACACACACACACACACACACACACACACACACACACACACACACACACACACACACACACACACACACACGCACACACACATGCACACACACACAGACACACACACAGGTATGCATCACACAGATGTACACATACGTTTGTACCATGCCACAAGGCACAAAAAGATTGCTTGTTTCCACACACAGTATGTTACTGTACAGTATTTGGTTATAAACTGGATTGACTAGCTCACTGCAACTTGTAAGTGGTGTCTTGGTATTGTGTTAAAGTGGGATGCAGTAACAGTAAGCATATGAAGTTGTTCCGCTCAGAATTCACTTACAGGGCCCTTTTGAAGTTGACGGGTGTCAATCAACTGGAATGCTGTTGCGATCCGATTCGTATCATGAACACCTTACGTGTTTACCAGACGACGAGAGTAAGACGACGAAACAATGCCGCAAACGATAATGACGATGAATAAGTATCGCAAACGGTGAGGCTATTGACGGCTCTGGTGAATACCGTATAGCCCTGGTGTTGTGTGCGGACTCGGAGGGAGGTTTATCGGCTTTAGGACTCAGCCATTTCCAGCGTTAACATTATTCGCCGAAGTTGCGTTCGCCCAGTTAGCGCTTTTAAGACTTCAAAGAGGATTGCGTTGCGTTGATTTCCCGAAGAATCCTCATCAGTGCTGTTACAGGAGTAGCCCTGCCACAAGTAAGCAATTTCGCACGAAAGTGCCTGGGCGAATTGCGTTGAAATGTACATCACACGAAATGTTAGAGCACGTACAATACCATGCCGGGTTAAGCTAAGTTATAAACATCCGCGCTTTTAAGTTAGGGAAGAAAACGTTGCAAAATTCACAAATTTCCTTTGATCTATCCGCATCTATCCGCACCTTACAGGTGTGGAATGCGCGCAACAACTTCATATGTTTCTTTATACTGTATTCATTATGTGGTTGTTGGTCCTCACTCACACAATGTTTAAGGATGGATTCATTCATAATACATACAGCATATGCAGGCAACCTTGTGCAATCCATTATGTTAATACCATACATGGTGTGGTACTACATAAAAGCTGTAACAGTACAATCAATCATATGTGCATACATATGTATGTATGCTTTATGTTAATACCATACATGGTGTTGTTCTACATAAAAGTTTTAACAGTACATATGTTAATACCCAAGAGCTACATGATGCTGTAGTACCCATACATGGTGTTGGTACTACATAAAAGCTTTAAGGTGGCGGGGTCACCTTCCATTTGCAAAGGCATTGATGATATTCATGTTTGATATGAATGTCATTAAGCATGTTATGAATATCATTGACACATACGCATCACATGCCACACTCATGATATTTGTCCCGCCAGTTTACATTGTTGTGGCGGGAATTTGGAGTGCTATTTACAGGTCTAACAAGATGAGCAAGCGTAAGGCTACCTATGGTAGATCAGACAGGGGGGGATCCCAGAATAGGAAGAGAAAAGCAGCTGCTAGAAAGGCAATAGAGTGGTGCATCTATGCCCCTAGGAGAGGTTACCAACACCCACACACTGTCTGGGTCATGTATCATGGATATGGACAGTCTGGCCTCTGGGTTGAGGGAAGTCTCTAGCCATAGTGCACAATGTGGTGGAATGTGTGTGATAGATGGGGAGACAATGCACGCAGGGCTGGCAGCAGTGCTGTCAGTAAAATGTATCAAATGTGGTAGTGCATTCCGCATTGCATCTTCCAAGCGAGTGAAGACATTTGATGGCCACAAAAGATGGATGGTGAATGTTGCTGCTGTGTTAGGCCAGATGTCTACTGGCGGAGGTGCAACATCGCTCACGTGTGCTCTAACACCCATGAATGTTCCAGGAATGAACAAGCGTTTGTACACAGAGACAGAGCAGTTCTTGAGTGACACCATCAGAGGCCTCCTTGCTGAAACCATGACCACAGCTGGGGAAAAGGAACGCAAACTTGCCGTAGAGAAGGGTGACTACCACCAAGGTGTTCCGGCCATTACAGTAGTTGTAGATGGAGGGTGGTCAAAGCGTTCGCATAAGCACACCTACAATGCCAAGAGTGGTGTTGCTGTTATTTTTGGACATCGAACCAAAAAGCTGCTTTTTATTGGGGTTCGTAACAAGTACTGTGCGGTTTGTTCAGTAGCTGAGAATAAGCAGCAGGAACCACCACAGCATAGGTGTTACCTTAACTGGAGTGGCTCATCAGCAGCCATGGAAAGTGACATCCTTGTTGAAGGCTTTCGTTTGTCAGAACAAGCTCATGGCATACGCTACATGCATGTAATTGGGGATGGTGACAGCTCACTAATGGCCAATCTCCAGCAATCGGTAGCATACGGTCCATTCATTACTAAAATTGAATGTGCCAATCACGTTTGCAAAAGTTATAGATCGAGGCTAGAGAAACTGGCAAAAGACCATCCAGAGTTTCGAGGCAGAGGAGGTTTGACCCAGAGAATAATGCAGAGGCTGACGGTTGGTGCTCGCCTAGCAATAACAAGTATTTCGAGTTAAAAAACTCGTGGGGCTGCCGCCCCAACTCGAACTACTTGCTCTAGCTTTCAATTGCTGGTTAGGATAGTTGTGCACCAGGGCCACGTCATGAAAGTTTATTAGTGCATGCAATCAAACATATATACAAGCACACAGTACCAGCATTCACACATGCAGGTTTGCACAGAATTGGCACACTGTGCACAATTAAAACATGTTTGTTTGAACATTAACAAAGTTTAATAGTTTCACCAACAGAAAGTGCAAACACACGCGAGAAAAACACACGGGTTACAGAAGAATAAATGTGCAGTACCATATTTTTGTCCTGTCAGAAGGTCATTAGTTCGAGTGCAACGCAGCGCGCCAGTGCTGAAGACGATTCCAGTGTGTGCCAAGTATTCCTCCTCTGGAGACAGCTGGATAACCTTAGCGTAGACGATTCACGGTCTTCGCAAAGCTTGTCGTTGCTCCTGTCAATCATTCGCGGCAGTGCGGGGAAGACCACAAGTCTACAAGTCACAGCGAAGACGATGAAAACACTATTGTACGCTCACCGAGGTCAGCGTCGCTCTTGTCCCTCGCCTAAGGCAGTAATTTGCGTAACATTGAGCTTTTACCCTGTAGAACACAATGCCGTAGGCAAGAACACAACCAACGGCGACCTGGGCGACGTTCGAAGTCCCTTCCGTGCCGTCTCCCCTTCACGAACGCTAAGAAAATGGCCGCCTATATAAATGTTTCTCCCGCAATACTTCGTCTGTACTTACCATATAAATTTCAGTGTAATAATACAACCGTAGCTTCACGTATTATATATATATACATATATATATCTTACCGTAACATGAAGCCATACAACAAAATCGCAAAATGAAAACAATATAGGGGCTGCCACAGGCAGCCCCTAAAAATGCATAGTAAAACTGGTATTGTGACACAGCTGCGACATGATCTCCGAAATGGTCCAAATCATGTATTTGGCGACCACAGCCAATGTAACCCTGCTTTCTGTAAAGTTGCAACAAAGGAGAATGATGACGCCAGTAACAGTGATGGTAGCAGTGACAGTGACAGTGGTATGCATGATGCTAATAGTGTAGATGCTGACAGGACACTGACTCAACAATTAGATGACATTATAGAATCTGAGCTAGACGACCAACCAACGGCAACTGATGAGCATGATGCATGCAGAGGTGGTAGCACAGTGTTGAGCAATTTACCTGTTGGACTGCTGGAGAAGGTGAAGGCGTGTGGTGATCGTTTGGTTATGTTGAGTAGGCAAGTAATAGACAACGAAACAAGCAACCTAGCAGAGTGCTATATGTCCATTCGTAGTGTCTTTGATGGTGGCAAACAGTTCAACCGAATTCAGTCTGGTGCTTTTGAGGGGCGATGCTATGCAGCAGGATTACGGGTTCAGGTCGGTCCAACTTGGCAACTGCAAACACTGGAGCACGCTACAGGAGTCTCATCTGGCAAGGTACTGGAAGCAGCAGTGAAGAGGAAGGTAACACAACTGGAGAAGGATAGGAATAGGAAGGCTACTGACCAGTACAAAGTGCAACGCAAGTCATCAAAATACATTAAGACACCATCTTTGCAGCATGACTATGGTCCCGACTCCCAGCAGCCAGATGTTACTCCTGACGAGCTTGACCGTCTATGTTCTGAGTTCTTTGAACGTGACGTGAGAGTAACAGTTGATCAAGCTCGGAACATTGAGGGGGCTACAAAACAGCAGTCTGACACACCAGAGTGGTACCATCAACGACGTCTTCGTCTCACTGCATCTAACTTTGGGAGGATTGCAAGGCGAAGAGACTCGACCCCAGTTGCAAATGTGATTAAGTCTCTACTGTACAGCCATCCTTTTGATGCACCCAGTCTTAGGTGGGGGAGGACACATGAGGACGATGCCCGCAAAGCATACATACAAGACATGGCTGCCAGAGGTGAACATGTTGAACTTCTTCAGTCTGGACTTGTCATTGACCAGAGGGACCCATGTTTAGCATGCAGCCCTGACAACTTTGTTCGGCTCCCAAGTGGTGAAGTTGGCTTGGTGGAGTATAAGTGCCCACACAAGGCTGCCAAGGACTGTCTAACACCAGAGCAAGCTGCAGCTACACTGAAAGGTTTCTGCTCTGTCCTGAACAGCAAAGGGATACTGGAGTTAAAGCGAACACATTCGTACTTCTATCAGGTGCAGGGATCCTTAGCCATCACATGTAAGCCGTGGTGCCACTTTTGTTATATGGACACCCAAGGGTCTCAGTGTCCAGATCATCCAAGCAGATCCTGAGTTCTGGGCACCTGTTAGTTTGCGGATTATTCAGTTCTACAAGCGCGCTGTACTTCCTGAACTTGCTTTGCCACGATACAGTGCCGGACAGCCGATTCGCGAACCTTTTCTGTAACTATACGTATTACGCAATCACATATCACGCAACGTCTTGTGACTAGCACGTGCACACGACATTTTCCACATTTTTGCATAGTCTCGTCCCCAGTCCACTTCCGGCCGCCATTTTTAATGGGGCTCGAAAGGTGGTCTGGCACATTTAGTCGAAAAGCTTGGCACTGCAGAACGATATCGGTCTGCCCAATCAGATTGCCAGAAAATGACGCGTCACTCGCGTAATAACGAGCGGCGTTCTACGAGCATCAATCCTGGATATACCGAGGCTTGACGTTAAGGGAGTCGCAGTAGAGCTTGTGAACGATGCCATCAAGCATGCTTTACTTACTCTTGGATACGCTGCAGCTACGAGCGACCAAGATAAGGCGGATAAACTAGCTAACACACTTGCCCATGCATTTCATCACTAATACCATCACTATAATATTGGCTCATTAAAGTGTTTTATGCATTCTTCTTCAAACAATTTTTTCCTTATCTGTACAAGGCAGTGCGCATGTGTGCCCATTATAATGGCTGTGTACGTTCGGGAGTTCCTAGAGGGCAAGGATGTTTTCGTTTCCTTACCAACAGGCGAAGGCAAATCCCTGTGCTTCGCCACACTAGCTGTGTTTGACTTTCTTAAACACCATCTCACAGTCTGTACTGGCAGCCGGACGGGACGGTACCGGGTTCGAAGCGACACGTCACTAGTTGTCTAGTCACGTGATGTCTCTGACGTACCTTACGAATGCCAAGCTTTTCGACTACCGTATGGGCTTAAATTTTCGCGGGACTAAACTTTCGCGGTTTTCGCGGTTCGGAGGACATCCGCGAATAGTTTAATCCGCGAATATTTCGAGCAAAATGGACGCCGCCAACAACGTCCTTGTTCTATTGTCGCCTTTGTATCGACTAGAGGTCCATACCCATTGTTACAGCCACAGGAACGGATCTGGGCTTAGTTCGCGAAGCTAGGGACGGCAAGTACGCGCAGGCATCAATGTAGCCCGCGAAGGGATACCAGAGCAGGAAGACTGAAATGACGACAGATAAGTGCGCTGCGACTATAGCGGAGGGAAAGCACGGCGACTTTGCAGAGCATAATCATGTCAATGCTTTGCTAGGCTCTTACTTTCCGTGCCGCTTGTGCGCTCATCTCTTTAAAAACGACGTTGATAGTCACACCATTCTGCTGAGCCTTAGCGTTCTATTAGTACAGATATATAGTCTATATATATAATATAATATGAATGACCCTTCAACCGCGAAAATAAAAACCGCGAATATAGTGGGAATCTGCAATCCGCGAAAGTTTAGTCCCGCGAAAATTAAAGCCCATACGGTAAATGTGCCAGACCACCTTTCTAGCCCCATTAAAAATGGCGGCCGGAAGTGGACTGGGGACGAGACTAATTTTTGCACAACATTTTACATTTTTGACATATGCTACAGCCAGTTATGAACCATTGGAGTCAAACTTTTGCATGCCCACTCGTGACACGCATGCGCATCATCCTACGTATGATCTTCCGTCTCGCCTCTTCCAAGATGGCGGTCCGTCTCGGAGAAGTGGCTGAAGTGCCTTCTCTGGGCCTTTTCGGCATTCGTTCTTGGCTATTTGGCGAGCTGAAGACTAAAGCATACGTAGAACGATGCAGAACATACAGGACTAAGGATTGATTGCGGGAAGAAGCAAGGTACGCACATTCTCTGCGCAGCAAATGACAAAAATACGTTCCGCAATTACGCAAACGGTAGCGCGCTCTAATGCATCGTTTCGTTCTGAGAATTAAGGGTATGTTAGAGGACTCTAAGAGCCTCTAACACGAATAACCCAATAGTTACAGTATACTGCTCTCTTCTGTTCAGGAGCTGTAAAAGTTTCACTATTATTTATGCAAATTAGGTTACCCCGCCACCTTAACAGTACAAACATATGTGCATACATATGCATGCTGTTTGCTGAGTAGATTTGTGTATCAGTCTCCCTCTCCTGTGACTGTCATCAGCGCCAGCCCCTCTCACTCTGTGCAGGTTGTCAGAGCGTCTTGAGGCTTTGGAGAAGAGGCTGGAGTCTTCAAAACTGCAATTGGTCTGATCTGTCCCACTGATTGATATTGGCATTTATTTATATTGCTGACAACAGTAATGTATAGATATTAATGACACGTGACTGTATTACAGGATCTCCTTTGTATGTTCTGTATTATACTGGAATGATGGTTCACTGCATGTCATGTGCATGCAAAACTCACACCATCCATTCAAACTGAAGCCAGGGACATCATAAACAGTAGGCCCACTGTATATATATATATGTATACAGGCACTTGCACGCATATATTGGCCAGTAGTATATATGATGGGCAGCATTGCAACAAGATACAGCTTGGGCAGGCTATACACTATACAGTATACGTAGATCAAAGCCAGACTGAAATTGATTGCTTAAATTAATAGTACTCGATCAGTAGTCACTGCATCGGCCATTTGCTTGGATGGCCGCGGGGGATGCATCCATGGATTAGGCATCAGATCAGCTTACATGAGTTCACTGCATGGAGATCATATGATGGGCGGCATTGTTGGGTGTTTAAAATTGGAACCAGCATATACCAGCTTGCAATCATGCATTATGCATACTATGTCTATGTATACTATATAATATCACTTGAATTAATAGTACTCCTTAATTAATAGTAGTTATTAGACAATGGGATGTTTCCCAGACCACACTCCTCAATTCATGAGACATACAATGTAGCATCACTTCATGCATGTCATTCACACGCTACATAGTGTACAGTAGCAAATCGAATTTGTATTCTCTCTCTTATGATCTGTTCATACTGTCCCTGCAATACATCCCAGCTTGATTGCACTCCAAACCTGCCTCAGGCAGATTATTCTGCCTGTCCACTGGTCTGTTTGCTAGTGCTGTAGCTGAGCCGCAGACCAGCTCCTCCCCCTCCCTCCTCCTGCTTACCAGCAGTGGCAGTGAGGGCAGAACTAGCTCCTCACATGGACCTCCCTTGACCACCAGGGGTGCAGAGCTGACAACTAGAACACTCTTTGTTGATGGGAATGAAGGGTGTGGGTTAGATTCTTCCATTCTGGAACTGCAGGGGCATAGGGAGAGGCATTGGGAGTGAAGATCTCTTATTATCCTTAAGGACTATAGAAAGAGTTAGCTCTCAGATTTCTTATAATTATTGCATGATCTGGTCAACCTCAAGCTGGGCAGGCTGCAGGGAGAGTGTTGCTATTCTTACCTTTTCTCCTATTCTCCTATAGAATTCAGGATGGGTTAGCTATAAGATTTCTTATATCGCAGTGTGGTCCACCTCAAGCTGGGCAGGCTGTTACTGCAGGAGAATGTTGCTGTTCTTACCTTCTGTCTCTGTGCTACAGGCGAGCTTCAGCTTCTTTGGTCCTTAAAGCCAGAACAATGCTTGATGAAGTGTCACCTTTGTGATTCCTGCTGTGTTACTCTGTGCTGTGTATGTCTGTCTGTCTGTATGTATTTCCTGTGTATGCATTTCCTGTGGCTATGTATGTGTTAACCAGTTTGATTCTATGGTAATCCATGAATATAGTTAAACATGCAATGTAACGGAATTCATGATGCAATGTAATGTAAATTCTGAGTTCCCCTGGAACAGCACCACCTGACTTCTGCTTGAAACTGAAGGGCTTTGAAGCCACGTACCATGTTTTTCACAACTTGAGGTCTTTGTCCTCTTCACAGAAGGAGCCTGGCTATCTGGAGAAGGCTGTGGAGGAGGTGAGGAAGCTGAACAGTGAGCTCATTGAGCAAGTGGCGGCCTGTCGTGGTGCTGTCACTTGTCTGGTGGCTCAGCTGCAGTCACAGCTGGAGAGGGAGGCACGAAAGGACAGGCTGATTGAATCGTGAGTGGTCAACTGAAGAATACACACACACACACGCATGCACATGCACACACGCATGCACACACACACACACACACACACACACACATACACACACACACACACACACACACACACACACACACACACACACACACACACCTCCTCCTTCTCCCTCTGTTCACCATGTCCACTGGGGACGTTAGACTGGATCTGTTTGCTACAACCCCACGGAGACAGTCCTGGGTTGGTGTGGTTGGTGCTGACGGATGACAGCCCTCCATTCTGTGCGGTCCTGGATTGCCTCTGTCCAGTTTCTTATGCCGTTAAGGTCGTCATTGACACACACACACACACACACACACACACACATCTCCTCCACCTCCTCTTCACACCTTGTCCATTAAGAACGATGGGCTGGATCTGACAGAAGGTTGCTGTCTTGGGTTTGGTAGATGTGTGATCTCCATGCATCTCTGTCTTGTACCAGTTCTTGCCAGTTTGGTATCTCAGCTAGGTCTCTGTTCAGCAAGTCAACCCATCTCAACTGTGTTCCACCTGGTTTTCTTCTCTTTCCTTGTGGCCTACATCTTAATACATGCTTTTGCGTGTGGTGGTCTGGCATTCTTTGCAAGTGACCAAACCACTGTAGCCTCTTTTGCCTCAGTTGGTGTTCTAACGGGTGTTCTTCAGTTTCCCTTAGGACATCTGCATTTTGGTACTTATGCCAGAGGGTGACTCCTAGTATGTCTTGCAGACATCTCATGTGAAAGGTTATCAATTTTTAATATGATGTCTTTATTTGTCACTGGCCAGGTCTCCGCTCCATACATTAGAATCGACATTACTAAAGTCCTGAATACTTGCATCTTGGTATGTCTACTGAGGCTGTAGCTGCGAGAGACGCTTCGTCTCCAAATCTGGTACACTGTCCCAGCTTTCTCTATCCTTGTAGCCTCTTCCTTCTATACTTTTCCAGTTTGCTATACTTGATTTCCTAGGTATGAGAAAGTTGTCACATCTTCCAGTGTACGGTTCTGGAGGGTGATAGGTGTCTGGTCTTCTGCTCCTGGGTGGTCTCCAACTGTGAGTACTTTGGTCTTCTCCCCATTGATGGTCATGCCCCAACGACTGTCTTCATGCAGGTGTGATTGTTTCCCTAACTCAATGTGCTAACGTTATACACAATGGCATGCGCGCAGTAGGTACCGCCAAGGAATGCTATATAATCATGTTATGTAGTAGCTTGCATATGCCCAGTGGGTACACAGGGGCTGGGCCTGGAATCATGAATATAGTTAACATATAGCTGAAGGTTGCATTGTTATCACAAACACTTAGTCCCCTTGGAGTCAGTCACAGTGGTCCTTTCTGTATTGTTTTCTACCAACAACTCCTTACGTTCATTGTTTTTTTTTGAAAGATGCAGCTGATGGTGCTGCATGGAAACACTATTGGATGCAGCCACATCAATTAATAATCATCTTAAGTTAATAACATGCTGAATAATAATTATAGACACTGCCATGCTATATTTGCACTGATACTTTCAGCTGCAGTAGCATATGCATGAAAAAGAGCAACTGTTACAATGCAGCAACGATCATCAACAGCATACAATATATACTGTTTGTACCGGCTGAGGGATGGGCGCAGGGCGGCCGCTACACACGCCACTACGTGTGCGCCACACTGCGCTATACTACTAGGCGACAGCACACCAACAAAACAATGCCGCGTACACTTACCGGTCGGGTCGTTCAAGACTCGGCTGCCAAAAGTATTCACTGGCTTTCTTGATGAGCGCTTTGTTGTCGCACTGAGCCGCAGGCCAAAACGAGGCGTTCTCGTGAGCGCGCAATCAAATAAGCTATAACAAGTAGTGTAGAGAACCTCTACAAACTACAACTTACAAACATTTCACTGGGCGGGGAAACTGCGCGCCACAATGTTTACATCCTTTTTATACCGCACTATACAACACCAAATTTGGTATGCAGAGAATGGTAATATAAAGAGCTGTACAAACCTGTGCGTTGCATGTACATATTAACTTTCTGGCTGCAGCCAGTGTCCGTTCCTATATAAATTCACAATAATAGTTGCATTATTTTAACTAAGGGTTGTTCTCCATTGCTGTACAGATTGTGCTAGTGTCTTATAATCTGGAGGATCAGAAGGGGGGGGGGGGGAACAATTTATGCACACAGTACTAGTAGTTACAGGTTCAGAGTGCTCCAGGGGGATAGTCCCAACACTAGCACTGGGTGGTGGTACCTTTTAAAAGTTCCTTTAGATCTGCAACTGTCAAGCTCTCGAAGCTGTGCAAAGGAAGAAGACCATTGGATAGTGGTGGTTATGTAAAACAACCGTGAATGCTGTCAAACTCACTCTGCATGCAGATACTTTGTATTCACGATAATATTCATATAATTATATGCAATACACTGTCCACAGCAAGTAATAATATTCATAGGCAGGTATGCACCAGGGCTTGACTGGTTGCATTGCACAGTAATAATATTCATAGGCAGGTATGCACCAGGGCTTGACTGGTTGCATTGCACAGTAATAATATTCATAGGCAGGTATGCACCAGGGCTTGACTGGTTGCATTGCACAGTAATAATATTCATAGGCAGGTATGCACCAGGGCTTGACTGGTTGCATTGCACAGTAATAATATTCATAGGCAGGTATGCACCAGGGCTTGACTGGTTGCATTGCACAGGGTATATAGCCCGGCAGTCTTACTGGATGCAGCAACATCAATATAATTATCTTAAGTTAATAACATGCTGAATAATAACATATAGACACTGCCATGCAATATTTTCACTGATACTTTCAGATGCAGTATCATATGCATGAAAAGCAGCAACTGTTACAATGCAGCAATGATCATCAACAGCATACAATATATACATACCATACCATACAGATCAACATACCATACATGCATGCATGTTTAGTTCTGGACACACTGCACTGCATACAATTATAGTAAGTTGAATTTGTCCTGTCTCTTCTATCCCTATATACTGTCCCAGCTCCTCCTCTCCTTCACTCCCCATCAACCCAGCCACCATCAGGTTTATTCTGCCTGTCCATTGGTCTGTTTGCTAGTGCTGTAGCTGTGCCACAGACCAGCTCTTCCCCCTCCCTCCTCCTGCTTATCAGCAGTGGCGGTGAGGGAAGAACTAGCTCCTCACGCGGGCCTCCCTTGACCACCAGGGGTGCAGAGCTGACAACTAGAGCACTCTTTGTTGATGGGGATGAGGGGTGTGGGTTACATTCCTCCATTCTGGAACTGCAGAGGCATGGGTATAGCACAGGGAGTGAAGATCTCCTATTCTTTAGGATTTAGGAAGGGTTAGCTCTAAGATTTCTTTTATTGCAGTGTGGTCCACCTCAAGTTGGGCAGGCTGTTACTGCAGGAGAATGTTGCTATTCTTACCTTCTGTCTCTGTGCTACAGGTGAGCTTCAGCTTCTTTGGTCCTTATAGCCAGCTTGATGAAGAGGGTGCTGCTCGATCTGCGTGTACAAACTGTCTGACTGTTCTTTCTCTTGATCACACTGTGACAGGTATATACTCTCACTTACCCAGTTACCTCTTTTGACAGCGATTTCGGAGTAGTCTCTTGTGTGGGGTTGTGTTAACTAGATTCATGAGAAAATTTTTAATCTTCTCTATTGTATATATATATCGTGGAGTAGATACGAATTTGTGAACGGCGGCACGTTTTTGTCAGGCGCAAAATGGCGGCCGTGCGAACCTCTCGCATGGTCTTCGCACGAGCATCTCGTGTTAGAAACAGTCGTCTGTGGCACTGTTCTACGTGGGAAGCTTCGGAGGGGATTCCTGTGTGCTTGTCAACGGCCAGTCGAAGTGGACGTATCAACGCAGGGACGTCGCAGTCACTGAGCAAACGACACTTTCATTCTTCACGTGAGAGAACAGAACGTGTCTTGTACAATAGGCCTCGGCTCTGCAAGTTGCTGTTCTGTTGCCATTAAATGTGATCATTTGGCCACTTGTAAACTATGGTTATTTCTTTGTGCCATCTTTGAGCAAGCACTAGTATGCGCAAGGGTTGGGGAGAAGTAGGTGCTTTCTGTAAAGTTTAAGTAGGTGAATAGTTTAATTAGCTCCAGTTGTCCTATCCCATCAAAAGTGGTCTTGGGGACACTCTTGGTAATTATGCCATAATTGGTCATTTTGGTCCGATAACCATTCCTCCTGTCCTTTACTGGCAGTGTTGCTGCTGCTGTGCAATACACTTGCATACCGATACCCTATGACATGCTATTGCCAGACCCTATTCTTCGCTTCCACTATTGCATAGTGACATGTGCGGTGAATAGGTGTTGTGCATTTGCAACAGTGGAAAGGGTCTGGCCACACGGCGACTACCTCTGCCATGAATTGCCTGCAAGAACACTGTTCATATGTTAAAGAAAGAAGCAACATACCGATAACGGTCACCCCTAAACCCTCCCTGCTCTCCTCTTCATAGTGCTGTCCAAGACCAGGTAGAAGTATTCAGATACATGTGGGACTCCAGACGACTATATGTATAGTTTGCGTAATTGTATGCAGTTGATAAAGATCTTCGAGTCGAAATATCTTGCCATTTGAGTATCATTACCAGTTGTGTCTGAACAGTCCTGAGTGACTAGGTAATTTTGACATGACTGAGGTTCGTTCACACTAGCCAAAAGATTCACAATTTTCAGACGTTTTGGTAGCCTTCGGCTACTATCACAACAGTTGTGTTATTGCTCATCAACTGGAGGGTTCCTCTGGTTTGTTCACTTGTGGAATTCCATGGAGACAGACAGATAGTCGTTAGTGTTCCCTGATGTGGTAGGCCACCCACTGGTGTAAACATCCTGGACCAGATTTACAACTCCTTTGGTCTCGGTGATCCATTTCAATGACACCACCATCTCCTTCAAATCTTCTATGATAACACAAGCTTTGTTCAGCTGTGTTCACAGCTGAGCTCGGGTATCACTGTGATCTCGTTATTGCAACATGCATTCTCCAAGTATGGTATGCCCCTCCCCTCCTCTCCCCTCCCCTCCACAGGTGCGTATGTACCAGCTCTCAGCCCAGCTCCACGAGTACCTCCCAGCACTGCACGCCCACCTTGAGAAGCACACTGTGTCCTCCTACCTCATCGCAGCACCGTGGTTTTTGACAATGTTCTCTTCTCAATACCCCTTTGCATTTGTGTCCCGAGTGATGGGTGAGTTGGTGAGGGTGCTTGGTGGGGTGTGAGGTGCTTGGTGGGGTGTGAGGTGCTTGGTGGGGATGAGGTTTCTTGGTGGGGGGTGAGGTGCTTGGTGGGGGGTGAGGGTGCTTGGTGGGGGGTGCGGGTGCTTGGTGGGAGTGAAGGTGAGTCGGGTGAGTGTTAGCTTGGTGGGGATGAGTGTGAGCTTGGTGGGGGGTGAGGGTGCTTGGTGGGAATAAGTGTAGGTGAGGGTACTTGGAGGGGGCAAAGACATGTGTATATATTGGGAGTATTGTTGGATCGAGTGAGCTCTGGCTAGGTGGGTGTGCATGCATGCGTGCATATATGTAGGTCTTGTGTGCATAGGCCCAGCTCAAAGCTGGTTTTGACATGCAGACAATTGTCACTTAGCTGTTACTGCATCTTGCCTCCTCCCATCACCTCTCCTCTCCCCTCTTCAAATTCTCTTTCCATCTCCTCTCCCCTCCCATCACTCAGGTGTCACTTGCCCTACTCATCCTTCACGATGACTCCACCCTCCAGTGTGACAGCATGGAGAGCATCTCAGAGTACATCAAAGCGAAGATGCCTGAAACGGCTCTAGAGCATCTTCCCTACATCTTGTCATACACACTGAAGGCTCCACCTGACTTCTGCTTGAAGCTGAAGGGCTTTGAAGCAGAGTACCACGTTCTTCACAACTTAAAGCTGTCATCTTCTCCACGGAAGGAGCCTGTCTGTCTAGAGGAGGCTGTGGAGGAGGTGGGGCAAGTGGTGCTGTCACTTATCTGGAGGCTCAGTTGCAGTCACAGCTGGAGAGGGAGGCACAGAAGGACAGGCTGATTGAATCGGTGGTTGTGCCCTTTGAAGGAGGAAGGCAGTGCAAACAGGCTCTGCGACATGCACACTGCCATGTTGCCTGCATCCATCTGCAGAGGGCAAGCAGGAGGGGAGGGAAGGGTTGAGAGTGGATGGATGGTCACTCACAAAGCAACACTCACACACACACACACACACACACACACAAAAAAAAAAAAAAAAAAAAAACAACAAGTATTTCGAGTTAAAAAACTCGTGGGGCTGCCGCCCCAACTCGAACTACTTGCTGACTCAGTCACAAGTCAGGTACATGACAAATTGTTCAAACTTGCCCATACAGAAAGCATTGGCATGCACATACTTCACTCATGCATGGGCAGACAGACACGAACAGACTGTGCAATTATTTCTTTCTTTCCTTTGCTCATTCGGAGCTGCACTAAACAATCCTGCTACTCATACCTAGCCACATAGTGTGTTTCTTGCTTGAAGACAGAAACACAATCAGAAGGTATTAACACACACACACACACACACACACACACACACACACACACACACACACACACACACACACACACACACACACACACACACACACACACACACACACATCCCAGAGGGCCACGGTAGCAGGTGTTTGGCCGAAGCAGAAATTAGGATTCGTTCGAGTACCAACAGCGCGCCACTGGAGACAATTGTAGCTAGAGGCTTTCACTGCGTGCTGAGATTTTCTACGCGAAACACAGCTAGCAAGCGTAAGAAGAGAAGATTCACGCCCTCACCAAGCTTGGCGTTACTCCTGCCAATTGTTCTCGGCAGCGTTGTGAAGATAGAAAGTCGGCAAGCCACAAATTGAACACGCAGCAAACGATACGGTTCGTTTTCTGAGCTTAGCGCCGCTCCTGTCCTTTGTCCGAGGCAATGGTGCAACAACGCTGATGTTGGCATCCAATGAACAGAGCGGGACGTTCAAAGCGACGACTAACGGCGACCTGTGCCGCTTTCTGAGGTCTTTCTGTAGCTTTCTCCCCCTAGCGAGCCACAAACAAGTATTTCGAGTTAAAAAACTCGTGGGGCTGCCGCCCCAACTCAAACTACTTGCTCTAGCTCTCAATTGCTGGTTAGGGTAGTTGTGCACCAGGACCAAGTCATGTCAGTTTATTAGTGCATGCAATCAAACATATACATATATACAAGCACACAATACCAGCATTCACACATGCAGGTTTGCACGGATTGGCACACTGTGCACAATTAAAGCATGTTTGTTTGAACGTTAACAAAGTTTAATAGCTTCACCAACAGAAAGTGCAAGCACACAGGAGAAAACACGGGTCATAGAAGCATAAATGTGCACAGAAGGCCATTCGTTCGAGTGCAACGCAGCGCGCCAGCTCTGAAGACGATTCCAGTGTGTGCCACGTATTCCTGCGCTAGAGACAGCTGGATAACCTTAGCGTAGACAATTCACGGGCTTCGCAAAGCTTGTCGTTGCGCCTGTCAATCATCCTCGGCAGTGTGGTGAAGACCACTAGTGTACAAGTCACAGCGAAGACGATGAAAACAATATTGTGCGCTCACCGAGTTCGGCGTCGCTCTTGTCCTTCGCCTAAGGCAGTAATTCGCGCAAACTAGAGCTTTTACGCCGTAGAACACAATGCCGTAGGCAAGAACATAACCAACGGCGACCTGGGCGACGTTTGAAGTCCTTTCCGTGCCGTCTCCCCTTCACGAACGCTAAGAAAATGGCCGCCTATATAAATGTTTCTCCGCAATACTTCGCCTGTACTTGCAATATAAATTTTAGTGTAATAATACAACCGTAGCTTCACGTATTATATATATATATATAATATCTTTCCGTAACATGAAGCCATACAACGAGCGCAAAATGAAAACACCTAAAAATGGCCGACAATATAAATGTTTCGGAACGCAATACTTTGCCTGTACTTGACAATATAAATGTCAGTACAGTTATACTACCGCCGCGTCAACATTATATATATATATTTCCGTAACATGAAGCCATACAACGAGCGCAAAATGAAAACAATATAGGGGCTGCCTGCGGCAGCCACTAAAAATAGACACACACACACGCGCACACACATATGTATGTACCGTACCATCAGGCATAGAAGACAGCTGGCTTGCTACCACACACAAACATATATCTACATATGTATACATACACCAGTGTAAGAACAGATCTGCCAGGTTTGAATAGAGTTCATTCCTATTTCCATTGCATAATATATAATTTAACCCAAAAGCAAAGTGATACTGTAATGCGCACATGCACACGCACACACACGCGTGCACACACAATTTATTGATGCCATATATACCAGAACTTTCACATTTGCTGTGTACTGGGTAGAGTAGATGTTTTGCAGTAGTCTGCCTTTCCTGTGAGTGAGTGTCAGTGCAACCCTTTCTCACCTTGTGTAGGTTGTCATAGTGTCTTGAAACTTTGGAGAAGAAGAGGCTTGAGTCTTCAAAACTGCAATTGGTCTGATCTACCCCACAATTTATTGGCATTTATTTATATTGCTTATACCAGTAAGGCATTGATATTAATGGCAAATAACAATGTTACTGGATCACCTTTGTATGTTCTATATTATATATTGGAATAATGGTTCATTGACTAGCTCATGGTCGCTCTATATAGCTTTTACTATCTTGCATGTGTAATAGCATATATACTAACACAGACAAATTCAAGTAATGTTCACATAATGTTATACTACTGCATTAAATGCATGCACCTGCCGTGACAAGTCCATGAATAATGCAGGTGATACAACTTGATCACCAAAAGCGTACACATGCACATGAGCATGGAGCCGTGGACATGCATGTATTGCACGTAATTATCAACTTGAGTTCATCCAGTCTCTTTAATCCTCTTCACTCCTAGCTATTGACCTCAGTCTAAAACAACTATGTCTCTGTCAACTCTAGTTGGTCTACTGTTAGCCACTCCCCTGCACTGACTAACTAACTACACTGACTGATGGTCTGGACTGGTGGTTTATAAATATAATTAGGCCTGGCCACACAACTGGTCAACTGTGTGAGTGTGAAATGTGTGAGCTGAATGTTTCACCGAAGGCAAGTAATAATATTCATAGGCAGGTATGCACCAGGGCTTGACTGGTTGCATTGCACAGTAATAATATTCATAGGCAGGTATGCACCAGGGCTTGACTGGTTGCATTGCACAGTAATAATATTCATAGGCAGGTATGCACCAGGGCTTGACTGGTTGCATTGCACAGGGTATATAGCCTGGCAGTCTTACTGGATGCAGCAACATCAATATAATTATCTTAAGTTAATAACATGCTGAATAATAACATATAGACACTGCCATGCAATATTTTCACTGATACTTTCAGATGCAGTACCATATGCATGAAAAGCAGCAACTGTTACAATGCAGCAATGATCATCAACAGCATACAATATATACATACCATACATGCATGCATGTTTAGTTCTGGACACACTGCACTGCATACAATTATAGTAAGTTGAATTTGTCCTGTCTCTTCTATCCCTATATACTGTCCCAGCTCCTCCTCTTCTTCACTCCCCATCAACCCAGCCACCATCAGGTTTATTCTGCCTGTCCATTGGTCTGTTTGCTAGTGCTGTAGCTGTGCCACAGACCAGCTCTTCCCCCTCCCTCCTCCTGCTTATCAGCAGTGGCGGTGAGGGAAGAACTAGCTCCTCACGCGGGCCTCCCTTGACCACCAGGGGTGCAGAGCTGACAACTAGAGCACTCTTTGTTGATGGAGATGAGGGGTGTGGGTTAGATTCCTCCATTCTGGAACTGCAGAGGCATGGGTATAGCACAGGGAGTGAAGATCTCCTATTCTTTAGGATTTAGGAAGGGCTAGCTCTAAGATTTCTTTTATTGCAGTGTGGTCCACCTCAAGTTGGGCAGGCTGTTACTGCAGGAGAATGTTGCTATTCTTACCTTCTGTCTCTGTGCTACAGGTGAGCTTCAGCTTCTTTGGTCCTTATAGCCAGCTTGATGAAGAGGGTGCTGCTCGATCTGCGTGTACAAACTGTCTGACTGTTCTTTCTCTTGATCACACTGTGACAGGTATATACTCTCACTTACCCAGTTACCTCTTTTGACAGCGATTTCGGAGTAGTCTCTTGTGTGGGATTGTGTTAACTAGATTCATGAGTATGCGCTTACCTGCCACGATAGATGATCTTCGCAACGTGGGCCATGGGGTTGCGTAGTTTAGATAATCTATGCTGCCACTGGCTACTGCCAATTTTCACGTGTGGGCGAGGCTGGTATTCGAAGCGGATTCCCATTGTATTAGTCTAGCTAGCTAGACCCATAGATACTACACAACAGTTGTGTAGTATGGCTAGACTACCATTGTATATATATATCGTGGAGTAGATACGAATTTGTGAACGGCGGCACGTTTTTGTCAGGCGCAAAATGGCGGCCGTGCGAACCTCTCGCATGGTCTTCGCACGAGCATCTCGTGTTAGAAACAGTCGTCTGTGGCACTGTTCTACGTGGGAAGCTTCGGAGGGGATTCCTGTGTGCTTGTCAACGGCCAGTCGAAGTGGACGTATCAACGCAGGGACGTCGCAGTCACTGAGCAAACGACACTTTCATTCTTCACGTGAGAGAACAGAACGTGTCTTGTACAATAGGCCTCGGCTCTGCAAGTTGCTGTTCTGTTGCCATTAAATGTGATCATTTGGCCACTTGTAAACTATGGTTATTTCTTTGTGCCATCTTTGAGCAAGCACTAGTATGCGCAGGGGTTGGGGAGAAGTAGGTGCTTTCTGTGAAGTAGGCGAATGGTTTAATTAGCTCCAGTTGTCCTATCCCATCAAAAGTGGTCTTGGGGACACTCTTGGTAATTATGCCATAATTGGTCATTTTGGTCCGATAACCATTCCTCCTGTCCTTTACTGGCAGTGTTGCTGCTGCTGTGCAATACACTTGCATACCGATACCCTATGACATGCTATTGCCAGACCCTATTCTTCGCTTCCACTATTGCATAGTGACATGTGCGGTGAATAGGTGTTGTGCATTTGCAACAGTGGAAAGGGTCTGGCCACACGGCGACTACCTCTGCCATGAATTGCCTGCAAGAACACTGTTCATATGTTAAAGAAAGAAGCAACATACCGATAACGGTCACCCCTAAACCCTCCCTGCTCTCCTCTTCATAGTGATGTTCCAAACCAGGTTGAAGTATACAGATACCTGTGGGACTCCAGACGACTATATGTATAGTTTGCGTAATTGTATGCAGTTGATAAAGATCTTCGAGTCGAAATATCTTGCCATTTGAGTATCATTACCAGTTGTGTCTGAACAGTCCTGAGTGACTAGGTAATTTTGACATGACTGAGGTTCGTTCACACTAGCCAAAAGATTCACAACTTTCCGATGTTTCGGTAGCCTTTGGCTACTATCACAACAGTTGTGTTATTGCTCATTTACTGGTGGCTTCCCTGGGTTTGTTCACTTGTGGAATTCCATGGAGACAGACAGATAGTCGTTAGTGTTCCCTGATGTGGTAGGCCACCCACTGGTGTAAACATCCTGGACCAGATTTACAGCTCCTTTGGTCTCGGTGATCCATTTCAATGACACCACCATCTCCTTCAAATCTTCTATGATAACGCAAGCTTTGTTCAGCTGTGTTCACAGCTGAGCTCGGGTATCACTGTGATCTCGTTATTGCAACATGCATTCTCCAAGTATGGTATGCCCCTCCCCTCCTCTCCCCTCCCCTCCACAGGTGCGTATGTACCAGCTCTCAGCCCAGCTCCACGAGTACCTCCCTGCACTGCACGCCCACCTTGAGAAGCACACTGTGTCCTCCTACCTCATCGCAGCACCGTGGTTTTTGACAATGTCCTCTTCGTAATACCCCTTTGTGTTTTTGTCCCGAGTGATGGGTGAGTTGGTGAGGGTGCTTGGTGGGGTGTGAGGTGCTTGGTGGGGTGTGAGGTGCTTGGTGGGGATGAGGTTTCTTGGTGGGGGGTGAGGTGCTTGGTGGGGGGTGAGGGTGCTTGGTGGGGGGTGCGGGTGCTTGGTGGGAGTGAGGGTGAGTCGGGCGAGTGTTAGCTTGGTGGGGATGAGTGTGAGCTTGGTGGGGGGTGAGGGTGCTTGGTGGGGATAAGTGTAGGTGAGGGTACTTGGAGGGGGCAAAGACATGTGTATATATTGGGAGTATTGTTGGATCGAGTGAGCTCTGGCTAGGTGGGTGTGCATGCATGCGTGCATATATGTAGGTCTTGTGTGCATAGGCCCAGCTCAAAGCTGGTTTTGACATGCAGACAATAGTCACTTAGCTGTTACTGCATCTTGCCTCCTCCCATCACCTCTCCTCTCCCCTCTTCAAATTCTCTTTCCATCACCTCTCCCCTCCCATCACTCAGGTGTCACTTGCCCTACTCATCCTTCACGATGACTCCACCCTCCAGTGTGACAGCATGGAGAGCATCTCAGAGTACATCAAAGTGAAGATGCCTGAAACGGCTCTAGAGCATCTTCCCTACATCTTGTCATACACACTGAAGGCTCCACCAGACTTCTGCTTGAAGCTGAAGGGCTTTGAAGCAGAGTACCACGTTCTTCACAACTTAAAGCTGTCATCTTCTCCACGGAAGGAGCCTGTCTGTCTAGAGGAGGCTGTGGAGGAGGTGGGGCAAGTGGTGCTGTCACTTATCTGGAGGCTCAGTTGCAGTCACAGCTGGAGAGGGAGGCACAGAAGGACAGGCTGATTGAATCGGTGGTTGTGCCCTTTGAAGGAGGAAGGCAGTGCAAACAGGCTCTGCGACATGCACACTGCCATGTTGCCTGCATCCATCTGCAGAGGGCAAGCAGGAGGGGAGGGAAGGGTTGAGAGTGGATGGATGGTCACTCACAAAGCAACACGCACACACACACACACACACACACACACACACACACACACACACACACACACACACACACACACACACACACACACACACACACAAAAAGACACACACACACACACACACACAAAAAGACACACACACACACACACACACACACACACACACACACACACACACACACACACACACACACACACACACACACACACACACACACACACACACACACACACACACACACACACACACACAAAAAGACACACACACACGCGCACACACATATGTATGTACTGTACCATCAGGCATAGAAGACAGCTGGCTTGCTACCACACACAAACATATATCTACATATGTATACATACACCAGTGTAAGAACAGATCTGCCAGGTTAGAATAGAGTTCATTCCTATTTCCATTGCATAATATATAATTTAACCCAAAAGCAAAGTGATACTGTAATGCGCACATGCACACGCACACACACGCGTGCACACACAATTTATTGATGCCATATATACCAGAACTTTCACATTTGCTGTGTACTGGGTAGAGTAGTTGTTTTGCAGTAGTCTGCCTTTCCTGTGAGTGAGTGTCAGTGCAACCCTTTCTCACCTTGTGTAGGTTGTCATAGTGTCTTGAAACTTTGGAGAAGAAGAGGCTTGAGTCTTCAAAACTGCAATTGGTCTGATCTACCCCACAATTTATTGGCATTTATTTATATTGCTTATACCAGTAAGGCATTGATATTAATGGCAAATAACAATGTTACTGGATCACCTTTGTATGTTCTATATTATATATTGGAATAATGGTTCATTGACTAGCTCATGGTCGCTCTATATAGCTTTTACTATCTTGCATGTGTAATAGCATATAATTATACTAACACAGACAAATTCAAGTAATGTTCACATAATGTTATACTACTGCATTAAATGCATGCACCTGCCGTGACAAGTCCATGAATAATGCAGGTGATACAACTTGATCACCAAAAGCGTACACATGCACATGAGCATGCAGCCGTGGACATGCATGTATTGCACGTAATTATCAACTTGAGTTCATCCAGTCTCTTTAATCCTCTTCACTCCTAGCTAATGACCTCAGTCTAAAACAACTATGTCTCTGTCAACTCTAGTTGGTCTACTGTTAGCCACTCCCCTGCACTGACTAACTAACTACACTGACTGATGGTCTGGACTGGTGGTTTATAAATATAATTAGGCCTGGCCACACAACTGGTCAACTGTGTGAGTGTGAAATGTGTGAGCTGAATGTTGGGCAAGTATAATATTCATAGGCAGGTACAACCAGGGGCTTGACTGGTTGCATTGCACAGTAATAATATTCATAGGCAGGTAGGCACCAGGGGCTTGACTTGTTGCATTGCACAGTAATAATATTCATAGGCAGGTAGGCACCAGGGGCTTGACTTGTTGCATTGCACAGTAATAATATTCATAGGCAGGTAGGCACCAGGGGCTTGACTTGTTGCATTGCACAGTAATAATATTCATAGGCAGGTAGGCACCAGGGGCTTGACTTGTTGCATTGCACAGTAATAATATTCATAGGCAGGTATGCACCAGGGCTTGACTGGTTGCATTGCACAGGGTATATAGCCCGGCAGTCTTACTGGATGCAGCAACATCAATATAATTATATTAAGTTAATAACATGCTGAATAATAACATATAGACACTGCCATGCAATATTTTCACTGATACTTTCAGATGCAGTACCATATGCATGAAAAGCAGCAACTGTTACAATGCAGCAACGATCATCAACAGCATACAATATATACATACCATACATGCATGCATGTTTAGTTCTGGACACACTGCACTGCATATAATTGTAGCAAGTTGAATTTGTCCTGTCTCTTCAATCCCTATATACTCTCCCAGCTCCTCCCATCCTTCACTCCCCATCAACCCAGCCACCATCAGGTTTATTCTGCCTGTCCATTGGTCTGTTTGCTAGTGCTGTAGCTGTGCCACAGACCAGCTCTTCCCCCTCCCTCCTCCTGCTTATCAGCAGTGGCGGTGAGGGAAGAACTAGCTCCTCACGCGGGCCTCCCTTGACCACCAGGGGTGCAGAGCTGACAACTAGAGCACTCTTTGTTGATGGGGATGAGGGGTGTGGGTTAGATTCCTCCATTCTGGAACTGCAGAGGCATGGGTATAGCACAGGGAGTGAAGATCTCCTATTCTTTAGGATTTAGGAAGGGTTAGCTCTAAGATTTCTTTTATTGCAGTGTGGTCCACCTCAAGTTGGGGCAGGCTGTTACTGCAGGAGAATGTTGCTATTCTTACCTTCTGTCTCTGTGCTACAGGTGATCTTCAGTTTCTTTGGTCCTTATAGCCAGCTTGATGAAGAGGGTGCACGATCTGCGTGTACAAACTGTCTGACTGTTCTTTCTCTTGATCACACTGTGACAGGTATATACTCTCACTTACCCAGTTACCTCTTTTGACAGCGATTTCGGAGTAGTCTTGTGTGGGGTTGTGTTAACTAGATTCATGAGTATGCGCTTACATGTCCGAAAGATGATCTTCGCAACGTGGGCCATGGGGTTGCGTAGTTTAGATAATCTATGCTGCCACTGGCTACTGCCAATTTTCACGTGTGGGCGAGGCTGGTATTCGAAGCGGATTCCCATTGTATTAGTCTAGCTAGCTAGACCCATAGATACTACACAACAGTTGTGTAGTATGGCTAGACTACCATTGTATATATATATATATCGTGGAGTAGATACGAATTTGTGAACGGCGGCACGTTTTTGTCAGGCGCAAAATGGCGGCCGTGCGAACCTCTCGCATGGTCTTCGCACGAGCATCTCGTGTTAGAAACAGTCGTCTGTGGCACTGTTCTACGTGGGAAGCTTCGGAGGGGATTCCTGTGTGCTTGCCAACGGCCAGTCGAAGTGGACGTATCAACGCAGGGACGTCGCAGTCACTGAGCAAACGACACTTTCATTCTTCACGTGAGAGAACAGAACGTGTCTTGTACAATAGGCCTCGGCTCTGCAAGTTGCTGTTCTGTTGCCATTAAATGTGATCATTTGGCCACTTGTAAACTATGGTTATTTCTTTGTGCCATCTTTGAGCAAGCACTAGTATGCGCAAGGGTTGGGGAGAAGTAGGTGCTTTCTGTAAAGTTTAAGTAGGTGAATAGTTTAATTAGCTCCAGTTGTCCTATCCCATCAAAAGTGGTCTTGGGGACACTCTTGGTAATTATGCCATAATTGGTCATTTTGGTCCGATAACCATTCCTCCTGTCCTTTACTGGCAGTGTTGCTGCTGCTGTGCAATACACTTGCATACCGATACCCTATGACATGCTATTGCCAGACCCTATTCTTCGCTTCCACTATTGCATAGTGACATGTGCGGAGAATAGGTGTTGTGCATTTTCAACAGTGGAAAGGGTCTGGCCACACGGCGACTACCTCTGCCATGAATTGCTTGCAAGAACGCTGTTCATAGGTTAAAGAAAGAAGCAACATACCGATAACGGTCACCCCTAAACCCTCCCTGGTCTCCTCTTCATAGTGCTGTCCAAGACCAGGTTGAAGTATACAGATACACGTGGGACTCCAGACGACTATATGTATAGTTTGCGTAATTGTATGCAGTTGATAAAGATCTTTGAGTCGAAATATCTTGCCATTTGAGTATCATTACCAGTTGTGTCTGAAATGTCCTAAGTGGTTAGGTAATTCTGACATGACTGAGGTTCGTTCGCACTAGTCAAAAGATTCACAACTTTCAGACGTTTTGGTAGCCTTTGGCTACTATCACAACAGTTGTGTTATTGCTCATTTACTGGTGGCTTCCCTGGGTTTGTTCACTTGTGGAATTCCATGGAGACAGACAGATAGTCGTTAGTGTTCCCTGATGTGGTAGGCCACCCACTGGTGTAAACATCCTGGACCAGATTTACAACTCCTTTGGTCTCGGTGATCCATTTCAATGACACCACCATCTCCTTCAAACTTCTATGATAACGCAAGCTTTGTTCAGCTGTGTTCACAGCTGAGTTCGGGTATCACTGTGGTCTCGTTATTGCAACGTGCATTCTCCAAGTATGGTATGCCCCTCCCCTCCCCTCCCCTCCCCTCCCCTCCCCCCTCCACAGGTGCGTATGTACCAGCTCTCAGCCCAGCTCCACGAGTACCTCCCAGCACTGCACGCCCACCTCGAGAAGCACACTGTGTCCTCCTACCTCATCGCAGCACCGTGGTTCTTGACAATGTTCTCTTCGCAATACCCCTTTGCGTTTGTGTCCCGAGTGATGGGTGAGTTAGTGAGGGTGCTTGGTGGGGGTGAGGTGCTTGGTGGGGGTGAGGTTGCTTGGTAGGGAGCTGAGGGTGCTTGGTGGGAGTGAGGGTGCTTGGTAGGGAGCTGAGGGTGCTTGGTGGGAGTGAGGGTGCTTGGTGGGTGTGAGTATGAGCTTGGTGGGGGTAAGTGTACGTAGGTGAGGGTGCTTGGTGGGGTGAGTGAGTGAGGGTGCTTGGTGGGGTGAGTGAGTGAGGGTGCTTGGTGGGGTGAGTGAGTGAGGGTGCTTGGTGGGGGTGAGGTGCTTGGTGGGGGTGAGGTTGCTTGGTAGGGAGCTGAGGGTGCTTGGTGGGAGTGAGGGTGCTTGGTGGGTGTGAGTATGAGCTTGGTGGGGGTAAGTGTACGTAGGTGAGGGTGCTTGGTGGGGTGAGTGAGTGAGGGTGCTTGGTGGGGTGAGTGAGTGAGGGTGCTTGGTGGGGTGAGTGAGTGAGGGTGCTTGGTGGGGTGAGTGAGTGAGGGTGCTTGGTGGGGTGAGTGGGTGAGGGTGCTTGGTGGGGTGAGTGAGTGAGGGTGCTTGGTGGGGTGAGTGAGTGAGGGTGCTTGGTGGGGTGAGTGAGTGAGGGTGCTTGGTGGGGTGAGTGAGTGAGGGTGCTTGGTGGGATGAGTGAGTGAGGGTGCTTGGTGGGGTGAGTGAGTGAGGGTGCTTGGTGGGGTGAGTGAGTGAGGGTGCTTGGTGGGGTGAGTGAGTGAGGGTGCTTGGTGGGGTGAGTGAGTGAGGGTGCTTGGTGGGGTGAGTGAGTGAGGGTGCTTGGTGGGATGAGTGAGTGAGGGTGCTTGGTGGGGTGAGTGAGTGAGGGTGCTTGGTGGGGTGAGTGAGTGAGGGTGCTTGGTGGGGTGAGTGAGTGAGGGTGCTTGGTGGGGTGAGTGAGTGAGGGTGCTTGGTGGGGTGAGTGAGTGAGGGTGCTTGGTGGGGTGAGTGAGTGAGGGTGCTTGGTGGGGTGAGTGAGTGAGGGTGCTTGGTGGGGTGAGTGAGTGAGGGTGCTTGGTGGGGTGAGTGAGTGAGGGTGCTTGGTGGGGTGAGTGAGTGAGGGTGCTTGGTGGGGGCAAGGACATGTGCGTATATATTGGGAGTATCGTTGGATCGAGTGAGCTCTGGCTAGGTGGGAGCATAGTTGGGTGTACAATGTACATTGACCTACGTACTTACATATGTACACGTACGTACGTCACCAGTTAGGAGCTCAGCTGCTTCATGCACATCTTGTTCACCTCTCCACAGACCTGGTACTGTTTGAAGGACTGGAAGCCTTCTTCAAGGTGAGAACCGTGGCCTTGTGTGCATAGGCGCAGCCCAAAGCTGGTTTTGACATGCAAGACAATAGTCACTGAGCTGTTACTGCATCTTACCTCCTGCCATCCCCTCTCTTTTACCCCCTCACAAACACGCACACAAAACATTTTCCATCACCTCTCCCCTCCCCTCCCCTCCCCTCCCCTCCCATCACTCAGGTGTCACTTGCTCTACTCACCCTTCACGAGGACTCCATCCTCCAGTGTGACAGCATGGAGAGCATCTCAGAGTACATCAAAGTGAAGATGCCTGAAACGGCTCTAGACCACCTTCCTTACATCTTGTCATACACACTGAAGGCTCCACCTGACTTCTGCTTGAAGCTAAAGGGCTTTGAAGCAGAGTACCACGTTCTTCACAACTTAAAGCTCTCGTCTTCTCCACGGAAGGAGCCTGGCAGTCTGGAGGAGACTGTGGAGGAGGTGCGGAAGCAGAACAGTGAGCTCATTGAGCAAGTGGCGGCCTGTCGTGGTGCTGTCACTCGTCTGGAGGCTCAGCTGCAGTCACAGCTAGAGAGGGAGGCACGGAAGGACAGGCTGATTGAATCGTGAGTGGTCAACTGGAGAATACACACATGCACACACACCACACACCACACACAACACATCCACACACACCACACACACCACACACACACACAACACATCCACACACACACACACACACCACACAACACACACAACACATCCACACACACACACACACACACACACACACACACACACACACACACACACACACACACACACACACACACACACACACACACACACACACACACACACACACACACCACACACAACACATCCACACACACACCACACACCACACATCCACACACACACCACACACCACACATGCACACACACACACACACACAGGTACGAATCACATAGATGCACACACACGTTTGTACCCTGCCACAAGGCACTAAAGGATGGCTTGTTACCACACACAGTATGTTACTGTACAGTACTATTTGCTTATAAACTGGATTGACTAGCTCACTGCAACTTAATTAATAATTTGGTAGAGGCTCATTGCTACGGCATAGGTAGGACTGGGCAAATTTTGAGCAATCACGTAGCAGTGAAAAACAGATAGAAATGTAGACGTTTCGACTGCGAAGGTCTTCGTCATTGTACTGACAAAGACCTTCGCGGTTGAAACGTCTACATTTCTATCTGTTTTTCACTGCTACGTAATTGCTCAAAATTTGCCCAGTCTCACTGCAACTTGTAAGTGGTGTCTTGTGTTGTGTTAAAGTGGGATGCAGTAACAGTAAGTTACTTTATACTGTATTCATTATGTGGTTGTTGGTCCTCACTCACACAATGTATTAAGGATACATTCATTCATGTACATACTGTTTACGCAGGCAACCTCCAGTGGTAGAATAGTGGTTCAATTGTACAATCCATTATGTTAATACCCCAGAGCTACATGATGCTGTAGTAGTACCCATACATGGTGTTGGTACTACATAAAAGCTTTAACAGTGCATACGTATGTGTGTACATATGCATGCTGTTTGCTGAGTAGATTTGTGTATCAGTCTCCCTCTCCTGTGACTGTCATCAGCGCCAGCCCCTCTCACTCTGTGCAGGTTGTCAGAGCGTCTTGAGGCTTTGGAGAAGAGGCTGGAGTCTTCAAAACTGCAATTGGTCTGATCTGTCCCACTGATTGATATTGGCATTTATTTATATTGCTGACAACAGTAATGTATAGATATTAATGGCACGTGACTGTATTACAGGATCTCCTTTGTATGTTCTGTATTATACTGGAATGATGGTTCACTGCATGTCATGTGCAGGCAAAACTCGCACCATCCATTCAAACTGAAGCCAGGGACATCATAAACAGTAGGCCCACTGTATATATATTATATATGTATACAGGTACTTGCATGCATATATTGGCCAGTAGTATATATGATATGCAGCACTGCAACAGGATACAGCTCGGGCAGGCTATACACTACAGTATGCGTAGATCAAAGCCATGCAGGCTGAAATTGATTGCTTAAATTAATAGTACTCCTCAGTAGTCACTGTATTGCATGGCCATGATCCGTTTGGATGGCCGCGGGGGATGCATCCATGGATTAGGCATCAAATCAGCTTACATGAGTTCACCGCATGGAGATCATATGATGGCAGCATTGTTGGTGTTTAAAATTGGAACCAGCATATACCAGCTTGCAATCATGCATTATGCATACTATATACGTATGTCTATGTATATACTATATAATATTATTTTGAAACTGGGCAAAAGATTGATAATTTTAGCGAGGTATAAACATTTGCTAAATTTTAATATCTGCCATATAAAACATTGAATCCTATACATTGGTACAGGTAATAACATAATTAGGTACTGCACTCTACTTCACACATCCACTCTTACTAATATGTCCTATACTATATAATATTATTGTGTCTATATAATAATTATCTCCATTGTATCCAATCCACATGCATGGGGTGCGGTGCTGTCTTCATGCAGGATGTGACTGTTCCCCCTAACCCTGTTATGAACAATGACGTGCAACATGCAGGGTACAGCTACAGTATAATAGGGCATGCTATATATAATATAAATTATACTACTATACATATACCATGCCTATACAGTAGATCAGAGTTAGGCTGAGATCACTTGAATTAATAGTACTCCTTAATTAATGCTAGTTATTAGGTAATTGGATCCTTCCCAGACCACACTCCTCAATCCATGAGACATTACAATGTAGCATCAGTTCATGCATGTCATTCACACGCTACAGAGTATACAGTAGCAAATCGAATTTGTGTTCTCTCTCTTATGATCTGTTCCTGTCCCTGCTATACATCCCCAGCTTGACTGCACTCCAAACCTGCCTCAGGCAGATTTTTCTGCCTGTCCACTGGTATGCTTGCTACTGCTGTAGCTGAGCCGCAGACCAGCTCTTCCCCCTCCTTCCTCCTCCTCACCAGCAGTGGCAGTGAGGGAAGGACTAGCTCCTCACATGGGCCTCCCTTGACCACCAGGGGTGCAGAGCTGACAACTAGAGCACTCTTTGTAGACTGGGAGGAGGGGTGTGGGTTAGATTCCTCCATTCTGGAACTGCAGGGGCATATAGGGAGCGGCACAGGGAGTGAAGATCTCTTATTATCCTTAAGGACTATAGAAAGAGTTAGCTCTCAGATTTCTTATAATTATTGCATGATCTGGTCAACCTCAAGCTGGGCAGGCTGCAGGAGAGTGTTGCTGTTCTTACCTTTTCTCCTATTCTTTAGAATTCAGGATGGGTTAGCTATAAGATTTCTTATATCGCAGTGTGGTCCACCTCAAGCTGGGCAGGCTGTTACTGCAAGAGAGTGTTGCTGTTCTTACCTTCTGTCTCAGTGCTGCAGGTGAGCTTTCAGCTTCTTTGGTCCTTAAAGCCTGAACAATGCTTGATGAAGTGTCACCTTTGTGATTCCTGTTGTGTTACTCTGTGCTGTGTATGTCTGTCTCTCTGTATGTGTTTCCTGTGTATGCATTTCCTGTGGCCATGTATGTGTTAACCAGTTTGGATTCTATGGTAATCCATGAATATAGTTAAACATGCAATGTAACGGAATTCATGATGTAATGTAATGCAAATTCTGAGTTCCCCTGGAACAGCACACCACCACTTCTGCTTGCAACTGAAGGGCTTTGAAACCAAGTACCATGTTTTTCTCAACTTGAGGTCTTTGTCCTCTTCGCAGAAGGAGCCTGGCAGTCTGGAGGAGACTGTGGAGGAGGTGAGGAAGCAGAACAGCGAGCTCATTGAGCAAGTGGCGGCCTGTCGTGGTGCTGTCACTCGTCTGGAGGCTCAGCTGCAGTCACAGCTGGAGAGGGAGGCACAGAAGGGACAGGCTGATTAAATTGTGAGTGGTCAACTGGAGATCATACACACATGCACACACACAACACACACACACACACCTCCTCCTCCTCTGAACACACAGAGACACTACATAGGGAGTCCACTTCACAGCATCAGAATGTAACAAATAAACTATGGATATAGCTAAGTGCACCTCTTCTCTTTACACCTTGTCCATAAGGACGTTGGGTTGGATCTGACAGAAGGTTGCTGTCTTGGGTTTGGTAGATGTGTGATCTCCATGTATCTCTGCCTTGTACTTGTGCCAGTTTGGTATCTCAGTTAGGTCTCTGTTCAGCAAGTCAACCCTTCTCAATTGTGTTCCACCTGGTGTTCTTCTCATTCCTTGTGGCCTACATCTCAGTACCTGCTTTTCTGTGTGATGGTCTGGCATTCTTTGCAAGTGACCAAACCACTGTAGCCTCTTTTCTCTCAGTTGGTGTTCTACCGGGTGTTCTTCAGTTTCCCTTAGGACTTCTGCATTTCGACGCTTATGCCAGAGGGTGACTCCTAGTATGTCTTGCATTATTGCATGATCTGGTCAACCTCAAGCTGGGCAGGCTGCAGGAGAGTGTTGCTGTTCTTACCTTTTCTCCTATTCTTTAGAATTCAGGATGGGTTAGCTATAAGATTTCTTATATCGCAGTGTGGTCCACCTCAAGCTGGGCAGGCTGTTACTGCAAGAGAGTGTTGCTATTCTTACCTTCTGTCTCTGTGTTGCAGGTGAGCTTTCAGCTTCTTTGGTCCTTACAGCCAGAACAATGCTTGATGAAGTGTCACCTTTGTGATTCCTGCTGTGTTACTCTTTGCTGTGTATCTCTGTCTGTCTGTATGTGTTTCCTGTGTATGCATTTCCTGTGGCCATGTGTGTGTTAACCAGTTTGATTCTATGGTAATCCATGAATATAGTTAAACATGCAATGTAACGGAATTCATGATGCAATGTAATGTAAATTCTGAGTTTCCCTGGAACAACACCACCTGACTTCTGCTTGAAACTGAAGGGCTTTGAAGCCAAGTACCATGTTTTTCACAACTTGAGGTCTTTGTCCTCTTCACAGAAGGAGCCTGGCTATCTGGAGAAGGCTGTGGAGGAGGTGAGCTCATTGAGCAAGTGGCGGCCTGTCGTGGTGCTGTCACTCGTCTGGAGGTTCAGCTGAAGTCACAGCTGGAGAGGGAGGCACGGAAGGACAGGCTGATTGAATCGTGAGTGGTCAACTGGAGAATACACACACACAACACACACACACATACACACACACACACACACACACACACACACACACACACACACACACACACCTCCTCCTTCTCCCTCTGTTCACCATGTCCACTGGGGACGTTAGACTGGATCTGTTTGCTACAACCCCACGGAGACAGTCCTGGGTTGGTGTGGTTGGTGCTGACGGATGACAGCCCTCCATTCTGTGCGGTCCTGGATTGCCTCTGTCCAGTTTCTTATGCCGTTAAGGTTGTCATTGACACACACACACACACACACACACACACACACACACACATCTCCTCCACCTCCTCTTCACACCTTGTCCATTAAGAACGATGGGCTGGATCTGACAGAAGGTTGCTGTCTTGGGTTTGGTAGATGTGTGATCTCCATGCATCTCTGTCTTGTACCAGTTCTTGCCAGTTTGGTATCTCAGCTAGGTCTCTGTTCAGTGAGTCAACCCATCTCAACTGTGTTCCACCTGGTTTTCTTCTCTTTCCTTGTGGCCTACATCTTGATACCTGCTTTTGCGTGTGGTGGTCTGGCATTCTTTGCAAGTGACCAAACCACTGTAGCCTCTTTTGCCTCAGTTGGTGTTCTAACGGGTGTTCTTCAGTTTCCCTTAGGACTTCTGCATTTCGACGCTTATGCCAGAGGGTGACTCCTAGTATGTCTTGCAGACATCTCATGTGAAAGGTTGTCAATTTTCTGATGTCTTTCTTTGTCACTGGCCAGGTCTCTGCTCCATAAAGTAGAATCGACATTACTAAGGTCCTGAATACTCGCATCTTGGTATGCCTACTGAGGCTGTATAGCTGTAAAAGACTTTTCATCTCCAAATCTGGTACATATATAGTTCCAGCTTTCTCTATCCTTGTAGCCACTTCCTTTTCCAGTTCGGTGTACTTGGCTTCCTAGGTATGAGAAAGTTGTCATATCTTCCAGTGTACGGTTCTGGAAGGTGATAGGTGTCTGGTCTGCTACTTCCGGGTGGTCTCCAACTGTGAGTACTTTGGTCTTCTCCCCATTGATGGTCATGCTCCAATGACTGCATGCCCCATCCAATGCATCCAGCATGTGCTGGAGCTCACTTCTTGCTTCTGCAATCAGTGTCAGGTCATCGGTATACAGTACATCTTGGATGAGTGTTGCAGCTTCGGTCTGAGTGTGGTAGGTGAGGAACAAGCCTCCAGCATGCAGTAGTATACTCTACCTGCAGTCCTCTGCCAAGGGTCCCTGCTACCCCCTTCAGGATTCTGTCCATGAAACAGTTGAACAGGATGGGTGATAGGACAACCTTGTCTGACACCAGTCTTCACCTCAAAGTCTTGGGACGTTCCATCTGTTGTTCTTACATGGCACCAGGTTCCCACATAGAGGTCCTCAATGATCTCGACCAACTGTTGAGGTATTCAATACGACCTCAGGATGGCCACCATGGCAGCGAGGTCCACTGGGTCGTACGCCTTAGTGAGATCAATGAAGTAAAGGTGTACAGGGTCCTATGCTCTACTGCCTTCTCCATGACCTACTGTATCACCCATATCTGGTCTACAGTACCCCCCCTTTTCTTGAATCCACATTGTCCCTACAACAGTTGGAGTTCAATCACTACTGCATTCTTTCCAGCAGGACTAGTGTGAGTTACTTTACCTGGAATGCTGAGTAGTGATATTCCTCTGTAGTTCTACACTCTTTCCGATCTTTCTTCTTGTGCAGGGGCACAAGTGCGTGTTAATTCTTCCACTTTTGTGGCACTTGCCTCGTCTTCCAGATCTCCTCTATTATTCTGTCATCACCAGCTGCCTTGCCATTTTGTAGCTTCTTGACTACCCTCTCTACTTCCTCTCTGGTTACTTCTGGTACGTGTGTCTATGTGCGAGTGGTCTTCTAACCCTGCCATCGCTCTTTCTTCCAGAGTATTCTGCAAATTCAGCACCTCTTCAAAATACTTCTTCCATCTTGCTAGTTTCTCATCTGCCCTGTGTAGCGGTCTGCTTGCCTTGTCCAAGATTGTGCCAGATGGTGTGACTTTGCTGCCAGTCAGTAGCTTCACTTTCTCGAAGAAGTTTCCTTGTTAGGGTGATGTGTGAATAGAGGGCATTTCATGTGATGGCCAACACCTGCATACAGTACCTTTGGATACCCTATTGTAGCCAGTGATGATGTAGCCCAGCTTTGTGTAGGGTGATGTGTGAATGGAGGCCCTTAGATTGCCTCTAGTACGTATGTACGTACGTACATACATGCTGTGAATTGATTGGTGTTGCTCCGTGTAAAGGTCAAGGTGGTGAAACCCGGCTCACATTTTTCAGTTTCAAGTGCACATTGCACAATGCAATCACTTATTTGATTGTAGTATTTGAGTGATGGATGAAGTGACCATTCATATTGCAAATAGGGTAGTTTCGCATACTTCCATGAGACATTACATACATTGTAGCATCACTTCATGCATGTCTTTCACACGCTATGAATATAGTCTCTCTTATGATCTATTCATAATGTCCCTGCTACTTCCCAGCTTGACTGCACTCCAAACCTGCCTCAGGCAGATTATTCTGCCTGTCCACTGGTCTGTTTGCTGCTGCTGTAGCTGTGCCACAGACCAGCTCCTCCCCCTCCCTCCTCCTCCTTACCAGCAGTGGCAGTGAGGGAAGGACTAGCTCCTCACATGGGCCTCCCTTGACCACCAGTGGTGCAGAGCTAACCACTAGAGCACTCTTTGTGGACTGGGAAGAGGGGTGTGGGTTAGATTCCCCCATTCTGGAACAGCAGGGGCATAGGGAGCGGCACAGGGAGTGAAGATCTCTTATTATCCATAAGGACTATAGAAAGAGATAGCTCTCAGATTTCTTATATTTATTGCATAGTCTAACTGGTCCACCTGAAGTTGGGCAGGCTGTTACTGCAGGCGAATGTTGCTATTCTTACCTTCTGTCTCTGTGCTGCAGGTGAGCTTTCAGCTTCTTTGGTCCTTAAAGCCAGAACAATGCTTGATAAAGTGCCACCTTGTGAACCTCCTACACTGTGTATGACTAATTATATTCATAGGGTATGCATGGTCTGCAATTTGTTATTAAAGGGTTTTGACTGTTTATAGAGCTGACCATTGGACTTGGAGGAGGGGGTGTGGCTTCGTATCCTGCATTTAGAACTGCAGGGGCATGGGTATAGCACAGGAAGTGAAGATCTCTTATTCTTTAGGATTTAGGAATGGTTAGCTATAAGATTTCTTATATCGCAGTGTGGTCCACCTCAAGCTGGGCAGGCTGTTACTGCAGGAGAGTGTTGCTGTTCTTACCAGTAACCTTCTGTCTCTGTGCTGCAGGTGAGCTTTCAGCTTCTTTGGTCCTTAAAGCCTGAACAATGCTTGATAAATCATCACCTTTGTGATTCCTCCTGGTTATGCATAGTGGAAAATACTGTATAGTGAAACATTTTTGCGGGAGAAATTTTTACGAAAGTATTACAATTGGAAATTTCGCGGGGAAAAAATTGCGTTTTGCAACTGAAGGGTAAGACACGCCCCTATAAAATGGCGGTATTCAGACAAAACAATCGAGATGTAGCGCTTGGATAAGTACGACCATTGACAGAGGACGCCCAGGGAACGCTTTAGAAAAGAAACGTAAGGTAGCTGTTACGCCGTGTTCCGCTTCCCTTTTCCCAATGCTTGCCTTTTCCTTCGGGGTAAAGTGCTCGTACGCTCCGCGGCGAGAACTACAAGCAGCGTCCTTCTCGCTGGGCCCCACATCGCTGTCAAGCACCTTCTTCACCGCTTCGTTAGCGGCTGCAATGGTAGACGCTGGCACTACTGTTGACAGTGAACCGTGCGTCTTGGGTAGTACTGAATCATCTCGCTCAAAATGGCGGTACAGCGTCATCGATCCTAGTCTCGCACATAACGACCCGAGCAACTAGAGAGATTCTGAGGCAGTTGATCGAGGTGCGCTAGTAGTCTGGGCAATGAGATCATAAGCACGAGGCTAGTCCATGGGGGCGTACTAGTTTGCCTCCAGCCGTAATCGTGTTCGTAACGTCCCCCTCAATATACGTAGCATACGGCTAAAAGTGTTTTATGTGTTCGTATCCGAAGCCGTATACGGACCGGAGCTGAAGCACGCTATACGGACCGCACCCGTTTACGGTACGTCACGGCACCGATCGGCCTGGAGTCGTTTACAATAGTTGCTAGCGGATCGAAACGGATACGGCAACGACTTGGCAACGCATGCGGAACGATTCGGATCGACGGAAGCGGACCATGTCGTATCTCTTCCGTACTGTATACACTTACGTTCGCGTTCTATAGTGAACGCCCTTAAATTTACACACGTAGGAAAAAGTGTCTACAGTGAAGGTATAATACAAGTGAGGAAAATAAGCCTTACACTTCAGTGATGCAATGAAAAACGATTGAGTAAATAAACTTCATGCTAAAGTCATGAAAAAACAGGAGTCCTCCAGAAGCATGTATTCTCTCACTCCACACATCTTATACCAGAGTCCTCCAAAAATTGCACATGATTGCAGTGGTTCGATCTCCACTGCTAAAAACTGCAGCCAATATGCCATACTGTTGTACCTGCAGTGCAAAACGTATATAGTGTGTAAATGTTGTGAAGTTGCCTGCATGTAGTGACGCATTACAATAATGCCACTTACCATGCCATTGGGATCTTTATACTTCACATAGCAGCCAATTTTGACAATCTGAGCTTGTGATGTGCATTATCCTGTTTCAAGTCAGCATGGTATACCATCACTTCTCTTTCTAACTGTTTCAGCTCTTCAGCAATTGCAGTGTGTAACATGTCTTGGGCTGCAGTATCAACAGATACATATACACACACGCACACACACACACACACATACACACACACACACAAACACACACACACACACACACACACACACACACACACACACACACACACACACACACACACACACACACACACACACACACACTAACAGGAAGTAATCATCCGTGGATGATGTAGCTGGTGCTTCCTCACCAACTTGTTCATGTGTCATGAAACATCACACTCCACGAACATTGTGGCTAACTGAGAGGAAAGAAGCATGCCAAGGTGTATAGGATGAATCATGCAGGTATGAACAATAAAAAGAGTATAAGAAGTATGATTGTGCCATATACCATTCTTCTTTATCCATAATGGTTCCATTTATATTCAACTACAAATAACACAATGTAATCACACACAGAAGCAGACATACCAGTGGCCTTGGACTGTTAGCAAGTAGGAAGAGAAGCGCAAAAATCCTGCTGGCAAACGTGGTGTAGTCGTTGGAATAGCCATGCACTGTGGATACTGTCCAAAATATAGTCTGCAGGGTGCGTAATGAAACTCAAGTTTGTGTCAACTAAACTGCTCTTGTATAGCTTCAGAACTGGCATTTACTAAGAACTTAGCTAAAACTAACCTTCATTTATCGATGAGGATTAATAGAGCATTTGCATCCTCTTCTGCACTAGATTCTCCATTCTTGGATACATCTACTTGAGAAGGCTACCAGAGCGAATCCCTGTTGGTGTGGCTATTTCTATCGACGTCCGAATCTGCGTAGATAGCGTGATCGTCTTCGTCCACCATCGTACTAGCAGTGCTTTCAGCCTCTCTAGAGTCAGGCATGCTGACAGACTCATCCATTGCCGTCTCGTCCTCTGCAATACAGTTTTCTTCTGCTGTCTTCATGCTTTCCTCCATTCCAAGTATTTCTTAGAACTGAAGTGGCGCAGTAGGTGCCGTTCTTGGCCAAACTGAACTCCGCAGACATCGCATAGGAAGAGCGCATCTTTCGAAGATGCCGCCAAAACTAGTCGATTGTGGCCGTATCCGTCAACGCTTCCTGATCGGACCGTTATAACACTCAATTGTAAACAACCGTGTGGTACTGACAACGACCGTTAACGGATCCGAAAACGGTCCGAGTCAGAATCGTTTTTCTACGAGCGTTAACGGATGCGGACATTTTTGGCCGTGTATAATACAAGATTGGGCTGTATGAGCAAAATGTTCGCTGGGGAATATTTTCGCGAATCGCAGTCTAATCTCCCGCGAAAATGTCTCGCTATACGGTACTTATATAAGAAGTTTATACCAGGACTAATTATATTCATAAGGTGTGCATGGTCTGCAAGTTGTTGTAATCAGGACTTGACTCTTTGCAGTGGGAGTGCTGGCGTCAGATCCTGGCGTCCAGATCATGATATGCCTGGCACTCTTACTGGATGCAGCAACAATAAATCATCTTAAGTTAATAGCATGTTGAATAATAATTTGTTGCAGCTTGGGTTGTTAGATCAAAGGCAGCAACTGTGCGTTATTTTTGGATAACGCACAGTTGCCTTATTTAGAAGCGTATAACGCATTGTTTTGTTTTATAACGCACTGCTTCAAATGGGGCTCTTATTTATCTGTCCAATCATTGTCCAACCTAATGCAAACGTTTATTCTTACACTTCAAGAAAACATCTTTGATGTTCATCACCTTGTGGACTTTCCCATGACAGTAGACAATATGACTGTTGCAAATGTATCCCATAGTGCAAGCATGACACATTCATGCATGCATCATTCTACTATTAATTTTGATCCACACCATGCTGCATGCCATGCTTTATTGGTAAGAAGTTTCCAGCAACTGTAGCTACTGTAAAATACTGAAGTGATCATAATAATTTTGGCAATTCATACAATTGTTTAACTTTTAATGGACGAATCTCACTTTATAACGTTGCACTAAAACTGAAGAAATTGTTCAGTACTAGAAAAGCAATTTTTCAAAACCCTTTCCCCTTGCGCTGCGTTTCTTTCTGCCTCCTAGGCAAGATATTACTAGTCTCACGTATCCAGACGGCTTTCGCCAGGCGCAAGCGGCCTGGCTACGCAAGACTAGGCAAGATAGACGTTCACAGCCCAGTCCGTGCTTCGAAGAGTAGTTTTGGGCTGGTAGCCTGCTTGTAGCGATTCGAAGTCGTCGTCATTGACGAAAGAACATCGTGGTGCCTTTGCAGAACAAGAAACCGGTGTTGAAGCCGCACGCTTTGACATTTCGTTCATTCTATCTCACGAAACAAGTATTTCGAGTTAAAAAACTCGTGGGGCTGCCGCCCCAACTCGAACTACTTGCTGACTCAGTCACAAGTCAGGTACATGACAATTTGTTCAAACTTGCCCATACAGAAAGCATTGGCATGCACATAGCTTCACTCATGCAAGGGAACACAGACACGAACAGACTGTGCAATTATTTCTTTCTTTCCTTTGCTTATTCGGAGCTGCACCAAACAATCCTGCTATTCATACCTAGCCACATAGTGTGTTTCTTGCTTGAAGACAGAAACACAATCAGAAGGTATTGACACACACACATGCACACATGCACACACACAAACACACACACACACACACACACACACACACACACACACACACACACACACACACACACACACACACACACACACACACACACACACACACCACACACACAGCCCAGAGGGACACAGTAGCAGATGTTTGGCCGAGGCAGAAAAAGATTCGTTCGAGTACCAACAGCGCGCCACTGGAGACAATTGTAGCTAGCTTTCACTGCGTGCTGAGATTTTCTACGCGAAACACAGCTAGCAAGCCTAAGAAGAGAGGATTCACGCCCTCACCAAGCTTGGCGTTACTCCTGCCAATTGTCCTCGGCAGCGTTGTGAACATAGAAAGTCGGCAAGCCACAAATTGAACACGCAGCAAACGATACGGTTCGTTTTCTGAGCTTAGCGCCGCTCCAGTCCTTTGTCCGAGGCAATGGTGCAACAACGCTGATGTTGGCATCCAATGAACAGAGCGGGACGTTCAAAGCGACGACTAACGGCGACCTGTGCCGCTTTTTGAGGTCTTTCTGTAGCTTTCTCCCCCTAGCGAGCCACAAAAAATGGCCGACAATATAAATGTTTCCGAACGCAATACTTTGCGTGTACTTTACAATATAAATGTCAGTACAGTTATACTACCACCGCGTCAACATTATATCTATCTATCTATCTATCTATCTATATTTCCGTAACATGAAGCCATACAACGAGCGCAAAATGAAAACAATATAGGGGCTGCCTGCGGCAGCCCCTAAAAAGGCGTTCGCTGATTTCTATAGTAACGTCAGACTCGTTCATTCGGTGAATTAATTCGACGGCGAAGGAGGTTTGAGCGTAGACCGGCCTAGGCGATTTGCAACAAGCCAGTTATCACATGGCCCCTCGGGTGCTTAGCTAATTTATCGCCCTCGGGCGCTTCGCGCCCTCGGGTGATAAATTAGCCAGCGCCCTCGTGCCCATGTGATAACTAGTACATAGACACTGGCATGCAGTATTGCACTGATACTTTCAGCTGCAGTACCATATCCATGAAAAACAGCAACTGTTACAATGTAGCAATGATCATTACCAGCATAATACCATACATGCATGCATGTTTAGTTCTGGACACACTGCACTGCATATAATTGTAGCAAGTTGAATTTGTCCTGTCTCTTCTATCCCTATATACTGTCCCAGCTCCTCCCCTCCTTCACTTCCCATTGACCCAGCCACCATCAGGTTTATTCTGCCTGTCCACTGGTATGTTTGCTAGTGCTTTAGCTGTGCCACAGACCAGCTCTTCCCCCTCCCTTCTCCTCATTAGCATCAGTGGCAGTGAGGGCAGGACTAGCTCCTCACATGGGCCTCCTTTGACCAGTAGGGGTGCAGAGCTGACAACTAGAACACTCTTTGTTGATGGGGATGGGGTGTGTGGCTTTGATTCCTCCATTCTGGAACTGCAGGGCATGAGTATAGCACAGGGAGTGGAGATCTCCAATTCTTTAGGATTTAGGAAGGGTTAGCTCTAAGATTTCTTTTATTGCAGTGTGGTCCACCTCAAGTTGGGCAGGCTGTTACTGCAGGAGAATGTTGCTATTCTTACCTTCTGTCTCTGTGCTACAGGTGAGCTTCAGCTTCTTTGGCTAGCTTGATGAAGAGGGTGCTACTCGATCTGCGTGTACAAACTGTCTGACTGTTCTTTCGCTTGATTACACTGTGACAGGTATATACTCTCACTTGCCCAGTTACCTCTTTACACAGTGATTTCGCGTAAGGAGTCTCATAGTGGGGTAGTGTTAACTAGATTCATGAGTATGAGTGTATATCTATTATAGTGCGTGCACTGACTTAGAGTTGGGTTAGGGTTAGGGTTAGGGTAGTTACCCACAGTTCCCGATATCGTGGTTGCCCCGGTTACGCGCCATCTTGTTTCACTGGTAGCATGCTGCAGCTTGATACAGTGCAAGTTGCAATAAATCATACTAATCTAAAGTAAATAAATAAATAAATAATATAATATAATTGTATGGGGCCCTGGATGGCTTGGTGGCTAAACACTTAGTATGCTAGTAAAGTATGGGGAATTTAATGGACTTTAAATTATACACATTTTTTAATTAGGCCTTTTGTCTTCTGCAAATTGCAGGCAAATTGACAATATAAATTCTCATAGAACAACACATCTTGTATGATACATTAATATTGATAGATTGCGTGGTTTCAATACGAATAAAAATGTTGGCACGTAGTAATGCAACTTTGTACACATGGTGAGGTGGTCCATAAGACTACTTCATTACAAGGATTTCTTAATTAGACGCTGGCTGTCCTAGGTAGACGGCCAAGTACATAATATAGATGCTACGGCAGTATAATTGTACTTACATTTATATTGCTCCTGTATTAGCAAAGCATTGCGTGTGAAGGATTTATATTGCGGGCGACGTTTGAAAGCGCCTTGCTCGAAGGAGAAGAGTTTCACGCTGCCTTTGGGTGGCTAGTCGAGCACGGGTCAACATGGTGCGTAATATTTTCCCGGAAAGCGCGCCATCGATTGCTGTCTTGGTACTGCTGTCGTCTTCAATGGCTGCCGTCTAGAAGGCCCTAACACCCTTGCCTCGGAAAAGTAACCGGAGCGGCGCAGACACTTGTGAACGCTTTCATCCACTGACGCTAAGGTATGCCAAGTGTCCCTAGCGTTGAAAAGCTTTGCGCGCACGTTGCCTCTCTGAAATCATCTTCAGAAGTAGCGCGCCCATTGCTTACTAGAGGGGCTGAGGGCCTCTTTAATCTACAGGACCTACGTATAAGAATCGCCAGTTGCCCGGTGTGCCTGCGGTCCTTGCTTGCTGAGTGTGTTTACAGCCAATGCATATACATGCTACTTATAGATTGGTATTGATACAGTGCAGTGTGTGTGTGTGTGTGTGTGTGTGTGTGTATGTGTGTGTGTGTGTGCGTGTGCGTGTGCGTGTGCGGGTGTTTGTGTGTGTGTGTGTGTGTGTGTGTGTGTGTGTGTGTGTGTGTGTGTGTGTGTGTGTGTGTGTGTGTGTGTGTGTGTGTGTGTGTGTGTGTGTGCACATGCACGTGTGTATACATGTGATGTGATTAGCCCACCAGCACTAAACATGCCTTCAAGGACAAGGTAGCTATGGACAATCTATATAGAGCATCGTGTGAGTAAAGGATACATACCCCGCCCACCAAAGCCAAATGTGACACTGTAGTTTTGACAAATGGCAGTGTCATTAGGTCAGAGGTTTGACGACAACCGCCAACTGTCAAAGCTACGGACTAGTGTAGCCGCTAGTCTCAGTAGGCTCTCCTAAATCCTCGTTCAGACCACGTACATGCGTACTCAGTCTCCCTTGCTTGCGTGGCATCCAGTTGTGCCTCCTTCCTTCCCTAACTCATCCTCCCTCCTCTCTTCCATCTCCTCTTCTCTCCTGCAACCACTTCTCCCTCCTTTCTTCTCCTTCCTCTCCTCTCCCTTCCCCCTCCCCCCTTCCCTCCTACAACCCCTTCTCACCCTTCCCTCTCCATCCTCTTCTCCCCCTCCCCCCTTCCCTCCTACAACCCCTTCTCACCCTTCCCTCTCCATCCTCTTCTCCCCCTTCCCCTTCCCTCCGCTCCTCTCCTGCAGAGCCGGGAAGAGAAGCAGGCCTTCAAGTTGCTCTGGCACTACATGCAGGACTACGGATTCAGGGAGCACTACAAGAAGAACATGTTCGTCCTACAGGTGAGAGTGCACTCTACCATTGGGAGAGAGGTGCTGTTGCTTGTGAGGGAGGGTGAATCTGGAGTGATGCATGAGCAGTGATTGGTCCTTGTCTCCTGGTCTATTAGTCTGTGTGCTGACAAGTGCAGTACCAACTGGTGCACTCTCTGTCTGTAATACTTCATTCACTTCACTGTCCTCGTTGTGTGTTCCAAGATCTGACTAGCAGCGTTCTCTGAACTGTAGATACACTATTCCAGCTGTGAACTCAATCCTATCCATCTGCTTACATGTACATGCATTCTCCAAGTATGGTACATATGCCCCTCCCCTCCCCTCCCCTCCCCTCCCCTCCCCTCCCCTCCCCTCCCCTCCACAGGTGCGTATGTACCAGCTCTCAGCCCAGCTCCACGAGTACCTCCCAGCACTGCACGCCCACCTCGAGAAGCACACTGTGTCCTCCTACCTCATCGCAGCACCGTGGTTCTTGACAATGTTCTCTTCGCAATACCCCTTTGCGTTTGTGTCCCGAGTGATGGGTGAGTTAATGAGGGTGCTTGGTGGGGGTGAGGTGCTTGGTGGGGGTGAGGTGCTTGGTGGGGGTGAGGTTGCTTGGTAGGGAGCTGAGGGTGCTTGGTGGGAGTGAGGGTGCTTGGTGGGTGTGAGTATGAGCTTGGTGGGGGTAAGTGTACGTAGGTGAGGGTGCTTGGTGGGGTGAGTGAGTGAGGGTGCTTGGTGGGGTGAGTGAGTGAGGGTGCTTGGTGGGGTGAGTGAGTGAGGGTGCTTGGTGGGGGCAAGGACATGTGCGTATATATTGGGAGTATTGTTGGATCGAGTGAGCTCTGGCTAGGTGGGAGCATAGTTGGGTGTACATTGTACATTGACCTACGTACTTACATATGTACACGTATGTACGTCACCAGTTAGGAGCTCAGCTGCTTCATGCACATCTTGTCCACCTCTCCACAGACCTGGTACTGTTTGAAGGACTGGAAGCCTTCTTCAAGGTGAGGACCGTGGCCTTGTGTGCATAGGCGCAGCCCAAAGCTGGTTTTGACATGCAAGACAATAGTCACTGAGCTGTTACTGCATCTTACCTCCTGCCATCCCCTCTCTTTTACCCCCTCACAAACACGCACACAAAACATTTTCCATCACCTCTCCCCTCCCCTCCCCTCCCCTCTTCTCCCCTCCCATCACTCAGGTGTCACTTGCTCTACTCACCCTTCACGAGGACTCCATCCTCCAGTGTGACAGCATGGAGAGCATCTCAGAGTACATCAAAGTGAAGATGCCTGAAACGGCTCTAGACCACCTTCCTTACATCTTGTCATGCACACTGAAGGCTCCACCTGACTTCTGCTTGAAGCTAAAGGGCTTTGAAGCAGAGTACCACGTTCTTCACAACTTAAAGCTCTCGTCTTCTCCACGGAAGGAGCCTGGCAGTCTGGAGGAGACTGTGGAGGAGGTGCGGAAGCAGAACAGTGAGCTCATTGAGCAAGTGGCGGCCTGTCGTGGTGCTGTCACTCGTCTGGAGGCTCAGCTGCAGTCACAGCTGGAGAGGGAGGCACGGAAGGACAGGCTGATTGAATCGTGAGTGGTCAACTGGAGAATACACACACACACACACACACCACACACACCACACACACACACAACACATCCACACACACACACCACACACACCACACACAACACATCCACACACACACACACACACACACACACACCACACACACCACACACACACACAACACATCCACACACACACACCACACACACCACACACAACACATCCACACACACACACACACACACACACACACACACACACACACACACACACCACACACACAACACATCCACACACACACCACACACCACACATGCACACACACACACACACAGGTACGAATCACATAGATGCACACACACGTTTGTACCATGCCACAAGGCACTAAAGGATGGCTTGTTACCACACACAGTATGTTACTGTACAGTACTATTTGCTTATAAACTGGATTGACTAGCTCACTGCAACTTAGTTAATAATTTGGTAGAGGCTCATTGCTACTAATACCCAAGAGCTACATGATGCTGTAGTAGTACCCATACATGGTGTTGGTACTACATAAAAGCTTTAACAGTGCATACGTATGTGCATACATATGCATGCTGTTTGCTGAGTAGATTTGTGTATCAGTCTCCCTCCCCTGTGACTGTCATCAGCGCTAGCCCCTCTCACTCTGTGCAGGTTGTCAGAGCGTCTTGAGACTTTGGAGAAGAGGCTGGAGTCTTCAAAACTGCAATTGGTCTGATCTGTCCCACTGATTGATATTGGCATTTATTTATATTGCTGACAACAGTAATGTATAGTTATTAATGGCACGTGACTGTATTACAGGATCTCCTTTGTATGTTCTGTATTATACTGGAATGATGGTTCACTGCATGCCATGTGCATGCAAAACTCACACCATCCATTCAAACTGAAGCCAGGGACATCATAAACAGTAGGCCCACTGTATATATATAATATATGTATACAGGTACTTGCATGCATATATTGGCCAGTAGTATATATGATATGCAGCATTGCAACAGGATACAGCTCGGGCAGGCTATACACTATACAGTATACGTAGATCAAAGCCATGCAGGCTGAAATTGATTGCTTAAATTAATAGTACTCCTCGGTAGTCACTATTGCATGGCCATGATCTGTTTGGATGGCCGCGGGGGATGCATCCATGGATTAGGCATCAGATCAGCTTACATGAGTTCACCGCATGGAGATCATATGATGGCAGCATTGTTGGTGTTTAAAATTGGAACCAGCATATACCAGCTTGCAATCATGCATTATGCATACTATATACGTATGTCTATGTATACTATATAATATTATTGTGTCTATATAATAATTATCTCCATTGTATCCCATCCATATGCATGGGGTGCGGTGCTGTCTTCATGCATGCAGGATGTGACTGTTCCCCCTAACCCTGTTATGAACAATGACGTGCAACATGCAGGGTACAGCTACAGTATAATAGGGCATGCTATATATAATATAAATTATACTACTATACATATACCATGCCTATACAGTAGATCAGAGTTAGGCTGAGATCACTTGAATTAATAGTACTCCTTAATTAATGGTAGTTATTAGGTAATTGGATCCTTCCCAGACCACACTCCTCAATCCATGAGACATTACAATGTAACATCAGTTCATGCATGTCATTCACACGCTACAGAGTATACAGTAGCAAATCGAATTTGTATTCTCTCTCTTATGATCTGTTCCTGTCCCTGCTATACATCCCAGCTTGACTGCACTCCAAACCTGCCTCAGGCAGATTTTTCTGCCTGTCCACTGGTATGCTTGCTACTGCTGTAGCTGAGCCGCAGACCAGTTCTTCCCCCTCCTTCCTCCTCCTCACCAGCAGTGGCAGTGAGGGAAGGACTAGCTCCTCACATGGGCCTCCCTTGACCACCAGGGGTGCAGAGCTGACAACTAGAGCACTCTTTGTAGACTGGGAGGAGGGGTGTGGGTTAGATTCCTCCATTCTGGAACTGCAGGGGCATATAGAGGGAGCGGCACAGGGAGTGAAGATCTCTTATTATCCTTAAGGACTATAGAAAGAGTTAGCCCTCAGATTTCTTATAATCATTGCATGATCTGGTCCACCTCAAGCTGGGCAGGCTGCAGGAGAGTGTTGCTGTTCTTACCTTTTCTCCTATTCTTTAGAATTCAGGATGGGTTAGCTATAAGATTTCTTATATCGCAGTGTGGTCCACCTCAAGCTGGGCAGGCTGTTACTGCAGGAGAGTGTTGCTGTTCTTACCTTCTGTCTCTGTAGGTGAGCTTTCAGCTTCTTTGGTCCTTAAAGCCTGAACAATGCTTGATGAATTATCACCTTTGTGATTCCTCCTGGTTATGTATAGTGGAAAATACTGTATAGTGAAAAATTTTTGCGGGAGAAATTTTTGCGAAAGTATTACAATTGGAAATTTCGCGGGGAAAAAATTGCGTTTTGCAACTGAAGGTAAGACACGCCCCTATAAATGGCGGCATTCAGACAAAACAATCGAGATGTAGCGCTTGGATAAGTACGACCATTGACAGAGGGCGCCCAGGGAACGCTTTAGAAAAGAAACGTAAGGTAGCTGTTACGCCGTGTTCCGCTTCCCTTTTCCCAATGCTTGCCTTTTCCTTCGGGGTAAAGTGCTCGTACGCTCCGCGGCGAGAACTACAAGCAGCGTCCTTCTCGCTGGGCCCCACATCGCTGTCAAGTACCTTCTTCACCGCTTCGTTAGCGGCTACAATGGTAGACGCTGGCACTGCTGTTGACAGTGAACCGTGCGTCTTGGGTAGTACTGAATCATCTCGCTCAAAATGGCGGTACAGCGTCATCGATCCTAGTCTCGCACATAACGACCCGAGCAACTAGAGAGATTCTGAGGCAGTTGATCGAGGTGCGCTAGTAGTCTGGGCAATGAGATCATAAGCACGAGGCTAGTCCATGGGGGGCGTACTAGTTTGCCTCCAGCCGTAATCGTGTTCGTAACGTCCCCCTCAATATACGTAGCATACACGGCTAAAAGTGTTTTATGTGTTCGTATCCGAAGCCGTATACGGACCGGAGCTGAAGCACGCTATACGGACCGCACCCGTTTACGGTACGTCACGGCACCGATCGGCTAGAGTCGTTGTTTACAATAGTTGCTAACGGATCGAAACGGATACGGCAACGCATGCGGAACGACTTGGCAACGCATGCGGAACGATTCGGATCGACGGAAGCGGACCATGTCGTATCTCTTCCGTACTGTATACACTTACGTTCGCGTTCTATAGTGAACGCCCTTAAATTTACACACGTAGGAAAAAGCGTCTACAGTGAAGGTATAATACAAGTGAGGAAAATAAGCCTTACACTTCAGTGATGCAATGAAAAACGATTGAGTAAATAAACTTCATGCTAAAGTCATGAAAAAACAGGAGTCCTCCAGAAGCATGTATTCTCTCACTCCACACATCTTATACCAGAGTCCTCCAAAAATTGCACATGATTGCAGTGGTTCGATCTCCACTGCTAAAAACTGCAGCCAATATGCCATACTGTTGTACCTGCAGTGCAAAACGTATATAGTGTGTAAATGTTGTGAAGTTGCCTGCATGTAGTGACGCATTACAGTAATGCCACTTACCATGCCATTGGGATCTTTATACTTCACATAGCAGCCAATTTTGACAATCTGAGCTTGTGATGTGCATTATCCTGTTTCAAGTCAGCATGGTATACCATCACTTCTCTTTCTAACTGTTTCAGCTCTTCAGCAATTGCAGTGTGTAACATGTCTTGGGCTGCAGTATCAACAGATACATATACACACACGCACACACACACACACACATACACACACACACACAAACACACACACACACACACACACACACACACACACACACACACACACACACACACACACACACACACACACACACACACACACTAACAGGAAGTAATCATCCGTGGATGATGTAGCTGGTGCTTCCTCACCAACTTGTTCATGTGTCATGAAACATCACACTCCACGAACATTGTGGCTAACTGAGAGGAAAGAAGCATGCCAAGGTGTATAGGATGAATCATGCAGGTATGAACAATAAAAAGAGTATAAGAAGTATGATTGTGCCATATACCATTCTTCTTTATCCATAATGGTTCCATTTATATTCAACTACAAATAACACAATGTAATCACACACAGAAGCAGACATACCAGTGGCCTTGGACTGTTAGCAAGTAGGAAGAGAAGCGCAAAAATCCTGCTGGCAAACGTGGTGTAGTCGTTGGAATAGCCATGCACTGTGGATACTGTCCAAAATATAGTCTGCAGGGTGCGTAATGAAACTCAAGTTTGTGTCAACTAAACTGCTCTTGTATAGCTTCAGAACTGGCATTTACTAAGAACTTAGCTAAAACTAACCTTCATTTATCGATGAGGATTAATAGAGCATTTGCATCCTCTTCTGCACTAGATTCTCCATTCTTGGATACATCTACTTGAGAAGGCTACCAGAGCGAATCCCTGTTGGTGTGGCTATTTCTATCGACGTCCGAATCTGCGTAGATAGCGTGATCGTCTTCGTCCACCATCGTACTAGCAGTGCTTTCAGCCTCTCTAGAGTCAGGCATGCTGACAGACTCATCCATTGCCGTCTCGTCCTCTGCAATACAGTTTTCTTCTGCTGTCTTCATGCTTTCCTCCATTCCAAGTATTTCTTAGAACTGAAGTGGCGCAGTAGGTGCCGTTCTTGGCCAAACTGAACTCCGCAGACATCGCATAGGAAGAGCGCATCTTTCGAAGATGCCGCCAAAACTAGTCGATTGTGGCCGTATCCGTCAACACTTCCTGATCGGACCGTTATAACACTCAATTGTAAACAACCGTGTGGTACTGACAACGACCGTTAACGGATCCGAAAACGGTCCGAGTCAGAGTCGTTTTTCTACGAGCGTTAACGGATGCGGACATTTTTGGCCGTGTATAATACAAGATTGGGCTGTATGAGCAAAATGTTCGCTGGGGAATATTTTCGCGAATCGCAGTCTAATCTCCCGCGAAAATGTCTCGCTATACGGTACTTATATAAGAAGTTTATACAAGGACTAATTATATTCATAAGGTGTGCATGGTCCGGAAGTGTTTGCAGTGGGAGTGCTGGCGTCAGATCCTGGCGTCCAGATCATGATATGCCTGGCACTCTTACTGGATGCAGCAACAATAAATCATCTTAAGTTAGTAGCATGTTAAATAATAATATATAGACACTGGCATGCAGTATTGCACTGATACTTTCAGCTGCAGTACCATATCCATGAAAAACAGCAACTGTTACAATGTAGCAATGATCATTACCAGCATAATACCATACATGCATGCATGTTTAGTTCTGGACACACTGCACTGCATATAATTGTAGCAAGTTGAATTTGTCCTGTCTCTTCTATCCCTATATACTGTCCCAGCTCCTCCCCTCCTTCACTTCCCATTGACCCAGCCACCATCAGGTTTATTCTGCCTGTCCACTGGTATGTTTGCTAGTGCTTTAGCTGTGCCACAGACCAGCTCTTCCCCCTCCCTTCTCCTCATTAGCATCAGTGGCAGTGAGGGCAGGACTAGCTCCTCACATGGGCCTCCTTTGACCAGTAGGGGTGCAGAGCTGACAACTAGAACACTCTTTGTTGATGGGGATGGGGTGTGTGGCTTTGATTCCTCCATTCTGGAACTGCAGGGCATGAGTATAGCACAGGGAGTGGAGATCTCCAATTCTTTAGGATTTAGGAAGGGTTAGCTCTAAGATTTCTTTTATTGCAGTGTGGTCCACCTCAAGTTGGGCAGGCTGTTACTGCAGGAGAATGTTGCTATTCTTACCTTCTGTCTCTGTGCTACAGGTGAGCTTCAGCTTCTTTGGCCAGCTTGATGAAGAGGGTGCTGCTCGATCTGCGTGTACAAACTGTCTGACTGTTCTTTAGCTTGATCACACTGTGACAGGTATATACTCTCACTTGCCCAGTTACCTCTTTACACAGTGATTTCGCGTAAGGAACCCCTCATAGTGGGGTAATGTTAACTAGATTCATGAGAACAGCACGGTTTGTTTACCTATAGATAGTGGAGAACAGGGATTGGCAACTCCCGATTTCATCCGGGTTGGATGACCTTTGCTTGCCGCAACGAAAATGGCGTCGCCGCCGCCGCCGAGACGCTAAAGACGATGCTAACGTGCTAACGGACGCTTTCAGAGTCTTTGGGACGCAGAAAACGAGTATTCAGAACGAAAGACTACGATGTGGATCGTGTGATTAGGCTTTTCCTGAGCTGGTCTGACATTTCGTTGCTTTGTATGAATGGATTGAAATGCAAAATTGGTCATTTTGTCTACCTATGTACTTTGCTCAGGATACTTAGCATAATCAAAATATTAGTTGGAAGGCATACACCAGTCACTATAGGATTGGTCTAAGTCAAAAAGATCATCTGAAATTCCCTCTCACAACCAGGAAAGGTACAGAACTACACCACACTAATAATCAGCAGTTGTACACTATGAGGCCTGACAGCACCCCGGAATTAAGAGAAATCTCTTCAAAACCGGTCTAAAGGCATGCTACAGGGACTGCACAGTATTGTTCTTTAAACCCTTTGAGCATACATGCAATGTCATTGGCAGTAGAGGTACAGAAAGTCCTATTACAAGGTAAAATGATCAATAACTGAGCCTTGCAGTGCCTTTATGTGTGTATGTGTCTGTTTTTTCAATACCTATCCACTCTATAGCCCTAAAGGGACCTTGAGCTATCTTTTTGTGGGTTTGCAGTGCTTTGTGATCTTCTCCTGGTGGTTTGTTCTTCCACAACTGTCCCTTCTTCTCCAAATCTCTCTTTCAAAGGTCGCGCCAAAAATCATATTATAACACTTAACAAGGTGTCAGTTCTAACCCGGATGCATAACCAGTAAACACAGTATAAAATAATACACAGTACATGAGAGTTGCCAATCCCTGTTCTCTACTATCTATGGTTTACCGAAGCCAGTGCACGCACGTGAAGCGGCTTCACGACAGCATCACTTAACGGAAGTGAATGTCACGTGACAACTGTGACGTCGATGCAATCTAGACCCATAGACACACAGTTGTATTAGTCTAGTTAGCTAGACCATAGGTACTACACACAGTTGTATTAGTCTAGTTAGCTAGACCATAGATACTACACAACAGTTGTGTAGTATCTATATATGGCTAGACTACCATTGTATCAGTCTGGAGTAGATACGAAGTGAACGGCGGCACGTTTTCGTCAGGCGCAAAATGGCGGCCGTGCGAACCTCTCGCATGGTCTTCGCACGAGCATCTCGCGCTAGAAACAGTCGTCTGTGGCACTGTTCTACGTGGGAAGCTTCAGAGGGGATCCCTGTGTGCTTGCCAACAACCAGGCGAAGTGGACGTATCAACGCAGGGACGTCGGAGTCACTGAGCAAACGACACTTTCATTCTTCACGTGAGAGAACAGAACGTGTCTTGTACAATAGGCCTCGGCTCTGCAAGTTGCTGTTATGTTGTTATTGAATGTGATCATTTGGCCACTTCTTCGTGCCATCTTTGAGCAAGCACTAGTATGCGCAGGGGTTGGGGAGACGTAGCTGCTTTCTGTGAAGTAGGTGAATAGTTTAATCAGCCCGTGCTCCAGTTGTCCTGTCACATCAAAAGTGGTCTTAGGGACACTCTTGGTAATCAGGTCATTTTGGTCCGATAACCATTCCTCCTGTCTTTTACCGGCAGTGTTGTTGCTGCTGCTGTCCAATACCCTTGCATACCGATACCCTATGACATGCTATTGCCAGACCCTATTCTTCGCTTCAACCCTATGACATGCTATTGCCAGACCCTATTCTTTGCTTCAACCCTATGACATGCTATTGCCAGACCCTATTCTTCGCTTCAACCCTATGACATGCTATTGCCAGACCCTATTCTTCGCTTCAACTATTGTGTAATGACATGTGTGGAGAATAGGTGTTGTGCATTTGCAACAGCGGAAAGGGTCCGGCCACACGGCGACTACCTCTGCCATGTATTGCTTGCAAGAACGCTGTTCATAGGTTAAAGAAAGAAGCAACATACCGATAACGGTCACCCCTAAACCCTCCCTGCTCTCCTCTTCATAGTGCTGTCCGAAACCAGGTAGAAGTATTCAGATACATGTGGGACTCCAGACGACTATATGTAGAGTTTATGTAATTGTAAGCAGTTGATAAAGATCTTCGAGTCGAAATGTCTTGCCATTTGAGTATCATTACCAGTTGTGTCTGAACAGTCCTAAGTGGCTAGGTAATTCTGACATGACTGAGGTTCGTTCGCACTAGTCAAAAGATTCACAACATTCCAGTTGTTTCGGTAGCCTTCAGCTACTATCACAGCAGTTGTGTTATTGCTCATTTGCTGGTGGCTTCCTCTGGTTTGCTCACTTGTGGAATTCCATGCATGGAGACAGGCAGATAGTCGTTGGTGTTCCCTGATGTGGTAGGCCACCCACTGGTGGCAACATCCTGCACCAGATTTACAGCTCCTTTGGTCTTGGTGATCCATTTCAATGACACCACCATCTCCTTCAAATCTTCTATGATAACACAAGCTTTGTTCAGCTGTGTTCACTGCCGAGCTCGGGTATCACTGTGGTCTCGTAATGCAAGAGGGACCAATTAACACATGCTATAAATGTAGTCCCTGCAGATCACTTTTGGCCAGACTGATGGTAAAAACCTTTCCTGTTCCTGTATTCTCTTGCATTCTCATGTATTCTCTGTACACTCTTGTATTCTCTTGTATTCTCTTGTATTCTCTTGTATTCTCTTGTATTCTCTTGTATTCTCCTGTGCACTCTTGTATTCTTCTGTGCACTCTTGTATTCTCCTGTGTGCTCTTGTATTCTTCTGTATACTCCTGTATATGTTGGTCCTGATGTCATGCTGAGTGTACTATCCCACAGGTGCACTAGCACAGAAGGATTACTATTCTGTCTTGGGCGTACCAAAGAATGCCGACCAGAAAGAGATTAAAAAGGCTTATTACCAGGTGGGATGTAAAGAAGCACACTGCAGTCTGTGTCACACATATATGGCATGCAATGGATGTTTCTCCAACAGCATAGGGTTAACACATTAGTTCCACAGCTGATTTCATTTTGCATGTGTAGTTACCAGAACGCAGTCTCGCAATGATGGAGTAGTGTGTGCGTGCGTGCGTGCATGTGTGCACGCATGTGCACGCACCTATGGGTGTGCATGTGCAGTGTTTGTTGTTGAATTCACGTCTGAGGCTTCTTTTCAACTCTGTATTTATGTACGTAATACTAAAATGTCCACTCGAGTCAATGAATTGTGAGGTCTGTGTGAGTGAGGTCATAGGATTCCTATCTTCTACTGCAGTTGGCGAAAAAGTACCATCCAGATGTGAACAAGAACGACAAAGATGCAGCAAGGAAGTTCACCGAGATAGGTGAAGCGTATGAAGTGCTTGGCGATGAGGATAAGAGGAAACACTACGACATGTTTGGGCACTCAGCACATGCTAGCCAGGGAAGGGCGGGGCCAGGAGCTGGTCCACACCCCTTTACACAGATGAGGGCGGAAGAGATATTTAAAGAATTCTTTCGTTCCTTTGGTGGTGATTTTGGCAACCTGGGGTTTAATTTTGGCTCGTCGCACAGTGGTGATCCATTTGCACACACAGCTACCCCTCAGGAGGTAAGATATTATGGGTGAAAAGAAGTGTGAATGTCCAGGCTATGAAACACACACACACACACACACACACACACACACACACACACACACACACACACACACACACACACACACACACACACACACACACACACACACACACACACACACACACACACACACACACACACACACACACACACACACACACACACACACACACACACACACACACACACACACACACACACACACACACACACACACACACACACACACACACACACACACACACACACACACACACACACACACACACCTGTGACCTTGTTTGTAAGGGGTGTACAGATGCAATGACAGAATACAATGACCTGTGTTGAAGGCAAGCTCCTCCTTCCTCAGATCCGTGTGGACCTCTCCTTGCTGGAGGCCGCCCGCGGCTGTACTAAGGATGTTGAGGTGCACCTGACCTTGGTCTGTGAGAGGTGCCAGGGGTCGCGGGCAGACCCTGGGTCACGGAGGATCACATGCTCCCACTGTGGAGGGAGTGGCATGGTGTGTACGTGTGTGTACATGCGTGCGTGCATACGTACGTACGTGAACATGGGTGTACATGTGTGTTTTCTGCATACTACGCATCTTTGTACAGGTAATGTCACTACCTGATTTTTGCTCATCAGGCTGTCTCATAAAACACTTTTCATTCTTCCTCACAGCACCTCATTCGCTCTGGACTGTTCCACATGCAGTCCACCTGTTCCAACTGCCAGGGGGAGGGGTATGTTAACTCCACCCCCTGCAGTGGGTGCCGAGGGCGGGGGACTGTGAGGCGACGTAGAAAGGTCCAAGTGGCCATACCAGCCGGTGAGGATTGGGCACACGTTTGCATGTGTGTCCGTCTGCATTTCCATACCGGTCACACAAGCGACGAATCCACGTACCCAATGTACGTACGTATCCTGTGTCCTGTTTAGGAAGGACTGAGGTTTCCAGAATTGTTTGACGGTTACAGTTGATCTGTGTTTATCACACAAAACCTTCTCTTGTGCTTCACGCTCTGCCCCCCTCCCCTTGCCCCTCCCCACGCTCTGCCCCCTTCCCCTTGCCCCTCCCCACGCTCTGCCCCCTTCCCCTTGCCCCTCCCCACGCTCTGCCCCCCTCCCCCTGCCCCTCCCCACGCTCTGCCCCCTTCCCCCTGCCCCTCCCCACGCTCTGCCCCCCTCCCCCTGCCCCTCCCCACGCTCTGCCCCCTTCCCCCTGCCCCTCCCCACGCTCTGCCCCCTTCCCCTTGCCCCTCCCCACGCTCTGCCCCCCTCCCCCTGCCCCTCCCCACGCTCTGCCCCCTTCCCCCTGCCCCTCCCCACGCTCTGCCCCCTTCCCCCTGCCACCCCCCACGCTCTGCCCCCTTCCCCCTGCCCCTCCCCACGCTCTGCCCCCTTCCCCCTGCCCCCCCCCACGCTCTGCCCCCTTCCCCCTGCCCCTCCCCACGCTCTACCCCCAGGAGTGGACAATGGGCAGACACTCAGAATGCCTGTGGACGGGCAGACGGTTTATGTGGATGTTAGGGTGAGTGATGGGTGAGGGTGAGGGTGAGGGGGTGATGTGGGTGACATGGGTGGGAGGTGGGGGTAATGCATGTGGGTGACACATGTGGGTGAAGGGGGGCATGGGTGGGTGGGGTGAGGGGGTTTGTGAAACAGGTGAGGGGTGTGGATGACGTGTGTATGATATTGTAGATGTGCACTTGTGTGACGTGACGTGTGTGACATGTTGTAAGTGTGCGGTAGTGCTTGAAGTCTGTATGTTGGTACCCTTGGTATGCAGGTTGCAAGGAGTGCAGATTTCCGAAGGGATGGCTTTGATGTCCATTCTGATGTTACTATTAGCTTCAGTCAGGTGAGTGTGTGTGTCATTGGCTTAGGCTGTGTGTGCATGTGTAAGTGAGTGTGTACGTATGTGTGTTTGTGTGTGCATGTGTAAGTGAGTGTGTACGTATGTGTGTTTGTGTGTGCATGTGTATGTGGGTGTGTACGTATGTGTGTTTGTGTGTGCATGTGTATGTGGGTGTGTACGTATGTGTGTTCGTGTGTGCATGTGTGCATGTGTATGTGTGTGTGTACATATGTGTGTTCGTGTGTGTGTGTGTGTGTACGTATGTGTGTCCGTGTGTGTGTGTGTGTATGTATGTGTGTCCGTGTGTACATGTGTATATGTAAATCCATTTGTGAACGCTGATGCCAACACTTCCATCTAACAGGCTGCTCTCGGAGGCACAGTGCGCACACACGGACTCCAAGGGCCGCTGGACCTCAAGGTGTGTGTGCTAGCCATGTGCTGGAATCCTCTCTAACTGTGCACTGTTAGAGAGGAGGCTGAAGTAAGTGTGTACAATGCACTGTGGTGGTTATCACTGGATATTTTACTTGCACGTGCACTGTTGGAGGCTGTATTCCATATTTCACCAAATCAGCCTTATGCAGTAGTATATAAAGTGTGGCTGATTTATACAGTAATGCATGCTTGTATACTGTATTGGAGCAAGAGTAGATAATACTGTAGATACATGAATAACTGTGGATTAGAGCCAGTGAAGAAGAGTGTAGTGTAGTGGTTGGAGAGATGTGTTTTCTCACTCTGGTGCTCTAGATTCCTGCAGGCGTACAGAGTCACCACAAGATAAGACTCAGTGGCAGGGGAATCCCCAGACTGAATGGATATGGAAGTGGGGATCACTACGTTCACATCAAAATTCAAATTCCCAAGTGAGGCAGTGGGGTGCGAGGTGGGGTAGGGCGGGGTTGTGGGCGTGAGTGAGTGTGTGTCTGTAGACGTGTCTGTACATGTCTTTTACCTACTTGGCAGAAAATTGACCGATCGACAAAGAGAGCTGTTAGAGGAGTTTGCAACTACAGAAGACGTGAAGGGAACTGTAAACAAGTGTGGCAAAGCAGGTGCGGAGGTAAATATGTGTACTGAGCATTACACCCCACTGTGGCACAGACCAGCATTGCAATATCAATTTGCCTCATGAACTGTGTACCTGGCTGCAGTGTGTATGTTATTGACTCAAATAGAGATGTAGCCCTTTGCCATCCACCTATAACCCCCTCATTTATTCTTCTTAACCCCCCTGAGTCATTGCTCCCCACCGTTTACCACACACTTAGACTCTAAACTGTAAACATTACACACAATTGCACATTCAATTATCACCTTTACTTTGCCATCCTCGCCATTATTTCCCTTCCCATCCCCCGCCATCTTCGCACGTACAATAAGTGCTTGCCAATGGGCTCTGCGATACCAGTATCGGTATTGAAAATGGCAGCTCACATCTAATGTATTAGCGCGCGTTGGCAAAACTGGCTAAACAGTGGCAAAAGGTTCATAGTCATGGATAAGCTTATTTCAAGGTGATGAATGTGAAAGCGTTCTCAAAGGCAACATGGAGCGCGTCTAAGGAATAAGTGTCGTAGGTTGCTGCTACGAGGTTTCATCTTTTTATATTATGTTTCATCTTTTTATATTATGTTTATTATTATTATTCTTCCCACCGCATTTTTGCGCACTTCTAGCACTTGACAAAAGACACATATCGGTCCTAGTCATAGACAAGGATGCGTATCTGAACCTCAAGGAAATCAGCGCCGGTGGCAACTTAGCTAATAAGTACAGTTAGGCAAAAACAAAGACGGTCCCTACAGAATCACTGTGCATCGGTATATATAGCTATCTAGAATGTAACAAACTAGCATATTAAAAATTTCCATTAAATATTTCAAGGGATTTAGGATCAGTGTCCGAAGTAATTGCAGCATTGTGCCCATTCGTGGCCATATCTATGGCGATTGGAGATAAAGGCGGTGCCAGGCTCGTGTGGCTGAAGCTCTGCATTAGGCCACGAGTTTGGGCACTGAGTCTCGGCTCTTTTTCTCGAGTTGCCATTCCCCTTTCAAGCTGTGCAGCTAGCAACTTATACTTAAGTTTGTGTTAATCCTTCAGATGATAGGAACACATCAGGAGCATATGTATCACTGATATGGCATCTTGGTGAAGCTAGTCATACCTTCCCCATGTCTGTGCATATCTCACCCTTAGACAGTGAGGTCAGTGTGGGAGAAGATGCACCAGCAAAGAAGGGCTTCTTCAGAAGACTGAAAGAAGCACTGTGGAAGGACGAAGAGGAAGAAAACAAGGAACAACAAGCAAATAAATTTTAGTATTATAACACTCAAGTGCTGTTTGCATTGACCATGCATTATCTGTATCGGACCAGTTGAAGCGTTTTGTGTATATTTCTTGTGCTAAACGGAGGTGTTTTTGATCACGTGACTCCGGGTTGCGGTTTGCGCATGTAATTTGCGTCCCGAGTGGGGAACGGCGTGAGATAACCCAGGATACAACAGTCGGACTAGCGTTTGGCTGTGCGAGGTACGTGTACAACCACAAGCATTCTCTCCATGTAGTCATCAATAGGCCTTGTTTTAGTTTACGTGGTAATCCGTATAATATGCGCATAGGAATGCGCCCATCGCGTGCCTGCCAAACCTATCCCCCCACGCTAATCGCCGAGCGTCAGTTGTACGACTGTATCAGCGTGCACTGCTTGAGTGATACCCTGCTGGTATGTGTCCCTTCCCGTTTAGGCATGTCCCGACTAGGTCTGGTGGCCTCCATGGATGCTTCGCCTCATCCAGCTTACCCCACCTCCCCCATCCCTTCCCCAACGACCACCACCACTTCTACTGTGACTGTCGTTGTCGAAGATGAACAACAGACGGATTCAGGGCTCTCAATGGTAAGGAAGGGTCACGTGAGGGCTTTGTAGGCGATTGAGGCATTGCTTGCCACAACAAATTGTATGAATAGTTGTGGCACTTGTGCATGAAGAGCTTTGACGGCCTGTGGTGTCAATGTTTGCAAGCACCTATGGGTCAAAGGTGCAAAGGAATGCATTGTGGTATGGGCAGTCAATGATGTGGTACTGGGATGGGCTGAGGTGGCAGTGTGTGTGTGTGTGGGTGTGGTGGTAGTGTGGGTGTGGGTAGGTGTGGTGGTAGGGTGGGTGTGGTGGTAGTGTGGGTGGGTGGGTGTGGTGGTAGTGTGTTTGTGGGTGGGTGTGGTGGTAGTGTGTTTGTGGGTGGGTGTGGTGGTAGTGTGTTTGTGGGTGGGTGTGGTGGTAGTGTGGGTGGGTGGGTGTGGTGGTAGTGAGTGGGTGTATGAGGTGGTAGTGAGAGTGGGTGTGTTAGATGGTGGTGTGTGAGTGGGTGTGTGAAGCAGTAGTGTGTAGGTGCACACATGCACGCACACATGTGACTGTGTTTGTGTGTGTGTAGTGCATGTGCATGTGTGTATGAGTAGTGTGCATAGTGTATGTATGTATGTATATGAATTGCCATGTAAACGAGTTTCCTCTGTCCCGCTATCCTGTTATGGTGCCCACGATTTCACCTCAATTGAATGCAGTATAGTTCATTTTGCTTGGTATTGTCGATAAGATTACATACAGGCATTGTGAGTAAACTCCTCTCATTTGATACTAATTAATCATAGGCACTTTCAAGAAAATATTGCAATCACATTTAGGAAGAAACCTTGATTTGTTTGTTTGTCACGCACTGCCCTTTAATGCTTGCTCCTTGTCATAAGCTGGCAGTGGAGTATAACTATAGCATACTAATGGCATAGCAGTGGATTATAGCTCATGTCACTTCACTAGCTTGTCACTATAGCTCATGTTACTTGACTAGCTTGTCACTATAGCTCATGTCACTTCACTAGCTTGTCACTATAGCTCATGTCACTTCACTAGCTTGTCACTCTGTGAATGCAAGTTTGAGCACATTACATTTGCATTCAATGGTTACATACTCAGCTTCAGTGCCTGTTCAATAATATTCGTACATAAGGCTTTGTTTATTAACCGTAAACTGTTATTGCAAAAGAACATGTGGTAATAGTATTAGTTAGTATTAGGAATAGAGCACCAAGATGGCTGCTATTGCTGCTCTACCAGGGTGACTCGCTTCTCTGTGCGTCTTCTCTCTGCATTTGTGAGTGGAACCAGAATTATAGTTTTGTACGCAGTCGATGAAGGCCTACATGGCTGAAACATCCAGCAGCCTGTTGTTATGTGACTGAAGCTGCTGCGTATATGCTCAAGATCAAGGTCGCTAGTTAACCAGAATATGCGTATCAGGTGCTGGTTGATGATGCCTGCCCTCACTGTGTTTGCACGCCTTGGCTTGTGGAGATAATAGTTTAAATGATTAGTGGCTACACGGAAACTTGTAGTGGATTCATTTGTCTTTCTCATGCTTCTGTTAGTGTGTACACATTACATAATCTGACTCATTGATTGGGGACGTTAATGATGTGTCAAATATGTGGCTTCGTAGTTACTAATGGCTCATTTACGTAAGCATTTGAGATCAGAACTTGTTGCATGTATGTTTAGTGTTTCTACGTTATGCGATATTTGTTGTTCCTCTGTGCATCTCCAGGACAATATTTTGGACTCTCCTGAGGGCACTGCCAATCTCAAGGTAGTGAAGTGCGAGAGAAGGGAATCGATGATCAGAAGAGTTGGTGCGTTTACACACATACCTGCACACACACATGTATATATACTGCATCCCCCCGTCGCCCACGTGGATTATGAATCCTATTGAGAAATACCTACGGAATTACTCCGTAAAATATCGTAAATGGTTCGAATAAATCCCGTATTCTCACATAGTTCTGTCACTCTGTGAACGAGCGATCCTACAGCGATCGCTCTGCCGTTGTTATCGAAATGGCTAGTCCGACCGTGCAGAAGGTCTCTGTAGACGACACTAACGGATTTATATCGCACAGCATCACGGGGCAACCGGACCTGTTGTTTGCATGGCTATCTCCGTACTCTGCCGAACAGCGTCCGTCCAACAGACCTCATCTCCCGCCAACTTCGCCCCTCATGAAGGCCAAGCATGCGCTGAGAAGGACCTTTACTCCATCCAAGCAGTTGAACAAACAGCAGGAGAAAGGTAACACGCGCGAACTGTAAAACCCGCGCCAGCTAGTTAAGCTTCCTGCCCTGCGCCAAACGCGTTGCCCCTAAGGCGCCTGCGTGAACCGAGGCGGTGACTGCTCAGCTGTGTACTGTAGCTGGTCGCGCTACCCCTGGGGTTATAACGATAGTCTGCTACCTTAGACTATTGAAATTGCTTGAAGGATCCCAAGGCGTCTTGTCTATGGCTTTCTGTTTAAAATACCGCTGTTGTGTTATCGTATCGAGGCTGCAGTGAGGAGTTTGGATTACTGTCACTATATCTCATTGAGGGTCACAGCCCTGGATAGGTGGAGGGAGGGAGGAAGGGGGGACTGTATATCTCAACTGTGTGTGTGTTGTGTGTGTTGTGTGTGTTGTGTGTGTTGTGTGTGTGTGTGTGTGTGCTGAATGGTTTTGCTGCTTCACTGCTGTGATATGTGAGATCCTCTCCTTCTCTCTGTAGAGAAAGATGCAGCAGACGCTTGTGTGTGGCTAAAGGCGACTGGATTCCCTCAGTATGTGCAGATGTATGAAGGTATGTGACTCAGGACACGCACACACACACATACACACACACACGCGCGCGCGCACGCACACGCATACACACCTTTTGTTGTCTTGCTCCTCAAGTACTAATGTTTAAAGTATGTTTTTTCGAGAATCTGTTGATGTGCCCTCCAAAAGCTTAATCTGCTCTTGTTAATCCACTCCTAATTAAACTTGTAGTGTATATTGCCTGTGATGATGATGTTGTCAAGTGCTAATACAGTCTGCAGCGAATGTCATGCCAGAGATTCAGGCCCTAGCAGACAGTACAGAACTTGTTGTGTCTTGTTGTCCTGACTCCTATGTGTGCGTCGCTGTGGTGGTGTTGGCTGTGTATCTCGTCAACAAGACTGCCCTTGATCCTGTATAAATATGTACCCTTCCACAGAGGGCCAGTTTCCAATTAACCTATCTGTGACCCAAGTTGAGAGGGATCACTCTTTTCTGGACCAAGCTGCAATTGATGCCTTGTTCAGGTGAGTAGTCCCCGGGGCTGTTGTGGTCTAGCCCAGGCCATTGCGGTGTAGCCCAGGCCATTGCGGTGTAGCCCAGGCCATTGCGGTGTAGCCCAGGCCATTGCGGTGTAGCCCAGGCCATTGCGGTGTAGTCCAGGCCATTGCGGTGTAGCCCAGGCCATTGCGGTGTAGCCCAGACTGTTGCGGTGTAACCCAGGCCATTGTGGTGTAACCCAGGCCATTGCGGTGTAGTCCAGGCCATTGCGGTATAGTCCAGGCCATTGCAGTGTAGTCCAGGCCATTGCGGTGTAGTCCAGGCCATTGCGGTGTAACCCAGGCCATTGCGGTGTAGCCCAGGCCATTGCGGTGTAGCCCAGGCCACTGCGGTGTAGCCCAGGCCATTGTGGTGTAGCCCAGGCCATTGCGGTGTAGCCCAGGCCATTGCGGTGTAACCCAGGCCATTGCGGTGTAGCCCAGGCCATTGTGGTGTAGTCCAGGCCACTGCGGTGTAGTCCAGGCCATTGCGGTGTAGTCCAGGCCATTGCGGTGTAGCCCAGGCTATTGCAGTGTAGTCCAGGCCATTGTGGTGTAACCCAGGTCATTGCGGTGTAGCCCAGGCCATTGCAGTGTAACCCAGGCCATGACGGTGTAGCCCAGGGCATTGTGGTGTAGCCATGTTGAAACTGCTGATTGTTTGTGTATGTCAGTTTTCCATCAGTTGTGAATGCCATTGTGGTTTTTCATTGTGTTGGTTCCTGAGCCGCTAGGAGCTGTGTTGACGTCACACACTCACACACGGTGCCTTCAGTGCAGTAATGTGTTTCACAAATGCCTCTGTTTCAGGGTGGTTGTCTGGACTGTGAGGTCTGGTCAGGAAACACCTGAGAGTTAGGACTTCTCTCTATGAGCTTCCCAATATGTGTGCGTATGTAGCTGGTCTGGTGAGACGGGTAACCCGCGTACAATGTAGTAGAAGCTTGTGAGCATATGTAATAGTGCAAGCTTGTGGTCTCTGCCAATGGGCCATGAGAGTGCAGACCTCTTTAGCTACCTTGCAGTGGTTGTGTCCATAGTCAGCTGCCAGCGTAGGTTGTCTTTTGCTGAGTGCAGCCATGGTCCTCAATGATGTAATGGCATGACCACCACGATGTAATGAGCTTGGGTATGATCTGTTTATGCTTTAAATGGGAACCTTCCTGTATGTGAGGCCATGGTGCAGATGAACTGTTGTGTGTGTACACAGTCACAAAGCCATCGGATGGATGTGGTCTCTAAAGAGGGTCTCCCTGTATTGAGTCACTTGCTTACCTCGTGCCAACATCACCGGCTGTTTGGATGGATGTTAAATGAGAAGGATTGGTCGCTTCCTACACCGTGTGTGCGAGCAAATTAGTCATCTGAGTGACTGGTGATAGTATTTTCTGCTCACAAAGACTATGAATGACACTCTGTTGGTTAGAATACATACATATGTACGTAGCTCCAGCTTGCTTGCATGTGTGGTACCAGGGGGCAGAACTTGATGGCAGTTGATTTGGAATAGGCATGCCAAGTTGGTGGTGACCCCATCTTAGTGTGCTGGGCCTCTGCGGGGGAACCTATTGTATAAGGCCTCTCTCACCAGACCAGCCGCTCCTTGGTGGGTTGGTGGTGGCTCTGGTGTAACTGTCGTGCTCCTGCTGGCATGTTCATGTCCTGTGTATCTCGGCTTGCACAAGGACACTGACTGTCACATCCTAGGGCCGCCTCTCTGAAACATACTTATGTCTATCGTAGTGTGGTTGTGATAACCCTAGCAGCTCTGTAGGCAGCCCCTGAGGGGTGTTTGGAATTCCAATGGATTGTGTCCAGGGACAATGAGGGAAAAGGGGGGAGGGGGATTTATGTGTTCTGTGGTCTCTACACCTCATACCAGCATCCTCTGCGGTGTAGCATAACACGTTTTCTTGCATCGGTGGAATAGGGCCTTTTGTAGCACTAAATATAGCCCACCCAAATCCGTAAGGGCGAAGGTGGTTCGTCCTTTATGTCATTTCAGGGTTCGTTGGGTCAGTTTACACACTGCACACTACACACTACACACTGCACACTACACATTGCACGCTACACACTACACACTACACACTACACACTGCACGCTCCAACTACACGCTGCACACTACACACTACACGCTGCACACTACACACTACATGCTGCACACTGCACACTGCACGCTACACACTGCACACTGCACGCTGCACACTACATGCTGCACACTACACACTGCACACTGCACGCTGCACACTACATGCTGCACACTACACACTGCACACTGCACGCTGCACACTACATGCTGCACACTACACACTGCACACTGCACGCTGCACACTACATGCTGCACACTACACACTGCACACTGCACGCTGCACACTACATGCTGCACACTACACACTGCACACTGCACGCTGCACACTACATGCTGCACACTACACACTGCACACTGCACGCTGCACACTACATGCTGCACACTACACACTGCACACTGCACGCTGCACACTACATGCTGCACACTACACACTGCACACTGCACGCTGCACACTACACACTGCACACTGCACACTACACACTGCACACTGCACGCTGCACACTACATGCTGCACACTGCACACTGCACACTGCACGCTACACACTACACACTACACGCTGCACACTACACACTGCACGCTACACACTGCAATTACTAATACGAATGAGCATTGGAATGGCGGAGCCTCGTGTGACTTTGATTGTATGAGGCGTAGAGACCACAGAACACACAAATCCCCCTCCCCTTTCCTCATCATTGTCCCTGGACACAATCCATTGGAATTCCAAACACCCCTCAGGGTCTGCGTACAGAGCTGCCTGGGTTATCACAACCACATGATGCTCCACCGCTCCACACTACAACAACGTAGTGTGCCAACAGGGCTAGAAGACCTGAGATGGCTGTAGCAGTGACTGGTCGTTGGGCCTCTGTTTGCAAATGTCACATTAGAGGTGTGCATACATGTGCATGCATATGGACGTACATAAGTCACCATTGTGTGTCAGTTTTCAGCAATGAATGGGTGGGTGCATAAGTCACCATTGTGTGTCAGTTTTCAGCAATGAATGGGTGGGTGCATAAGTCACCATTGTGTGTCAGTTTTCAGCAATGAATGGGTGGGTGCATAAGTCACCATGGTGTGTCAGTTTTCAGCAATGAATGGGTGGGTGCATAAGTCACCATGGTGTGTCAGTTTTCAGCAATGAATGGGTGGGTGCATAAGTCACCATGGTGTGTCAGTTTTCAGCAATGAATGGGTGGGTGCATAAGTCACCATGGTGTGTCAGTTTTCAGCAATGAATGGGTGGGTGCATAAGTCACCATGGTGTGTCAGTTTTCAGCAATGAATGGGTGGGTGCATAAGTCACCATGGTGTGTCAGTTTTCAGCAATGAATGGGTGGGTGCATAAGTCACCATGGTGTGTCAGTTTTCAGCAATGAATGGGTGGGTGCCTAGGTACAAACTGTATTGGCTACTGTTTTGCTTCTACGTAGTGTGTGGGAAGAAGGTGTATGTAGACACATTTTGGAGGGGTGTGTGCTAACATAAGGAGGCATGTCTTAGAGGAGAGTATTGAAGGGGAAGTGACGTAGACTACACTTCACTATGAGAGGCTACAGCATCTCAAGAAATGTACGCATACATACATACATACACACACACGCATACATACGTACATACAGTACATACATACATACAGTACATACATACATACGTACATACATACATACATACATACATACATGCATACATACATACATACATACATACATACATACATACATACATACATACATACATTATACACACAAAGAGAATTGCATACAGGTGGATGGCTAGTAGTGGAGTGAGGAGGAATGCTGTATTACCACTGCATATGCACCTCCAGCTGGCTGCAGCGGCTCATGCTATATACGTAGTACGTATGTTGCTATTATTGCACAATCCTTCATGATTGTGCAATAATAGCAACGTGAAGGTAGGGACTGGTGCGCGAGGCTACTAGTTACTCCCCTCTATTGTAAGACACGCCCTGTAGACACACCCATTACCTCGCACCTCCGTGCATCCTAATTTTCTTTAAAAAGTGTTAATGGTTGTACTCACTGATGTGCAATTCACTGTTGCCCATGCCTGATGGGACCCTGATGTGGGGATGTTTTCTGGTGGTATTGTAGTACAGGCTCATAGTCACGTTGACTGATATCGACAGCGAATTGATGAGCAACAACACAACTGTTAATAATACTCACTAACAGGACGTTTCGACACGGAGGTCTTTGTCAACTGCTCATATTGTAAGCCATTGACAAAGACCTCCGTGTTGAAACGTCCTGCTAGTGAGTATTATTTACAGTCGTGTCGTTGCTCATCAATTCACTATCGATATGTTTTCTGGTGTCTGGAGGGGGTGGTCATCCCAGATCACAGTGGGGAAAGAATGTGCCTCCTACTTGCGGCGCCATCTTGGCTTGTTCTGCGCTATCCTCCTCCAGACGGCTGAATGTCCTCAACCGATGTGCCGATGTGATGACTGAAAAGATAAGGAAGGTTAGTGTGTGTAGTGACAAAGTGTCTTGTGTAACTGTGTGACGGGTAATTGAAAGTTGTGTAATTGAAATTGGAGTTTATGCAATAGGTAAATGCATAGCCTTTGATCTTCATCTGCATGTAACTTTGAAAGTAGGTGAAGTTGTGCAATCGATATGCCAGATTGCACAATTGATCGCTGAACTTGTGTGCTATCGTCCATCATACTGTAAGAGAAGTCAATTCATGGGTGCAACACGGAATGTACATACATAGGGTAGTGCTGTCACGCCAAATGACAGTGCACCTGCTGCAATCTACGTACATACACACGTATAAGTTGTTTTAAACTGAGGGTCTCGATCAGTTACAAAGCCTGGAGACGCTCGCTGTAACAGTGTCCTACTTCCCCTATGTATTACATACATATGTGCATGCTGCACGTCGCAAATATTTCGCGGCTGAATAAGCTTGTGAATTGCTGTCAGAGTGGTGACAGAATTCCTGCAATCGACACCTTTGAGTGGTATTAATTTTTGCATACATACGTATCTATACTGGTTACATACGTACGTACGGGTACATGCACAGGGTGTGTGCAGAAAGTGGACTGGCCGCCCTACACGTGTGCGTATGCCCATATACGGTAACATTTCTCTTCCACATGCTGTACACTGCGCAATACTTTTGCAGTGGCCTCAGCGTTCTAATTCGCTGGCGAATACCAAACCCTGGCACATCTTTGAATAGCGGCCCAGAATGACCTGGAAGACAGACAGGTGGTTTCTCTGTGGTCTTGGATGATGGCTTAGTGAAATGCAGTCGAATGTCAGACATGAATCCACAAGTAGCAACAAGACTGGGTTTCTGAAATGGAGGGAACAGAACAGTCTTTTGTTAGACATATGTATGTGTGTACCTTGCAGCTCTGGTTCTACTGCTTCGTTCTGTTATGTTTCAGCTATGCATTCAGACAAAGCTCTTCTGTCGACACTCCTTACAATCTGCCATCTTTGTATGACATCATACATATATATATATATAGAATGTATACGTACATACGTACAGTGTATAAAGGTTGCATTAGTTGCTTCTCAGATGGTCCAACCCGGGCCTCAACAGATATGGCTCAAATCCATTGTATTATTGTACCCGCTATTATACTAACATATAATATGGTGGGAATTTTTTGCGATAAAAATACTTACAAATGTGCTCTATTCATGAAAGTCACAAATGTGTTTTGTGACTTTTTAGTATGTACTGTGCTATACTCAAGAATTATTCTTATGTACTCTATTGACGTATATTTTGTATGTATGTTATGTATGTATGTATGTATGTATGTATGTATGTATGTATGTATGTATGTATGTATGTATGTATGTATGTATGTATGTATATATGTATGTATGTATGTATGTATGTATGTATGTTTGTACGTACGTATGTACGTATGTATGTATGTATGTATGTATGTACGTATGTATGTATGTGCCGTAGTGAGCACGTGTAGCATCAATGTGATGTAGTGTGCAACACTCTTTACCTTGTGCGCTCTTAGGGTGACGACTCTGACGATGAGGACCAGAGAGCTCTCAGTGAGAACTGGAAGTACCAGAAGAAGAGCGGCCGCTGGTCGCGAAGGATACTTGCAAATGAACTGAAAGACTCCCAGCAGACCCCCTCTGGTCCCGACGTTGTCATTGCCGAGCTGAGGCGCAGTTTGGGGGAGCTGAGAGAGGACTCACTCGTCAGGAGCTACGAATTCACCGATGATTTCTTTGATAGTCAGCCAACGCCCACATCTTCGACACCACCGCCCACTTTTTCCTCACCGCCGCAACCTGTGACAAGACCTCGGGCGCTGTCGGCCAGCCAAGAAATGGAACCACAGATCAGCCGTGAGTCAAAGCCTCGTGTCTCCACCGGTTCGCTTAATATCTCTCCAGAGGTGCCGCTCACTACACAAAGAAGGAAAAAGCTCACACCAGATGATCCCTCCCGACAGCTGTGGCCCATCAGCAGGGCCTCACAGTACACCGCTACCCCGTCCGGTCTACCCATGGTGGCTGGGACTGACCTTCCTGCGGGTGGCAGGAGGGGACCAGGGCTGCTGTCCTTTGCGTCCCCTCTTGTGCAGACTTCCTGTCGCAGCAACAGCATGTGTGTTGTATCTGAGCCAAAGCGCAGATCCTCTTCCTCGCTGCGATCCCCATCACCTGTGCTGCTGAAGGGGAAATTCTTCTCTTACCAACTCGAATCGAGCAGTGTCGACTCCATCATTGATGAAATAACAACCAGTGCCACGAAGGGGGTTTCCCGGTTGAAGCAGGATCATGCTGGATCCAGCCACTCGCGTCAAAGCAGCAGTTTGTTGGAGCCACCAGTGTCCAGTGAGGGAGGTAGTTCTTCCCTCGATCTGAGTGATTCACTGTATGATGACGGCGATGTCGCAGTAGAGGAAGCAGGCAGTACTGAGGGTCGTAGATTAGATGGCAGGGAGCGGTCCACCACTGCTAGGAGTGTGCGGGACAGCATGGATGGGGAGAGAAGCTGGAAAGGGGTTAGTCAAGGACAGAGAGCACAGCTGTCAAGCAGGTAGGGTTGAACCCTTAGGGATGTGTTTGTGTGCGTGTGCGTGTGCGTGTGCATGAGAACGTGCTTTGTACTCTGCACTCACCCACCCACCTACCTACATAAGTAGGTGGGTGGTTAGGTTGGTCACTGCTGACTCAGCACATTCCGCCCTACCCCCTGTGGCTGAATACAATATGTACATACATGCATACATACGTACGTATGTATGTACGTATGCATTCATGTATGTACAATATTTGTGCATACTTAGCGTTATTTTCCTGTACTGCTTCTGTATGTACGTATGTACATACGTATGTATTGATGCTCGCACGAATGTTTGTATATTTTTGTGGTATATTTGAGTGTTAGCCAGCACTTTGAAAGTGTTTTGTCATTCAAATATTAGAAATGAAAAATTTGAATGTTAGCATTCGTATGTACGTACAAACATACACATGTACACCCCACACTTATGTGCGTATGTATGTACGTACGTACATATGTACGCATGTGTAGCGGACGTCACTCGCTGGTGTAGGTGGGCCTGTTTTTTACCTACTTGTACGTACGTACATGCTTGTCCTGACTCCACAGTGAGAGACATGTGACTTTGGTTGGAAATTTGATGTCATCTATGCAGTGTATGTGTATTGTGTATACGTATTGTGTACACTGTACACTATACAGTGTATTTTGCACATGGCATCTGGCACTGGTGTTGTGTGTTTTGTACTAGCGCCTCTGCCGGTGCAGCTTGAATATACATTAGAAGTGCACGTTGCAGCTTGCACTGTGTGGTGGTGGTATTGTGGCATCCCTACTGAGCTTCCATTGTCACAACACCCTAATTCTGTGACCACACCGTTGAATGCAGTGTGCATGTCCAATGGGACAAGAAACCCTGAAACCACTTCATATGCAAACACGTTAACTGTGATTTGCAATTCATTGACCGGTACCATAGAAACCTGCTTTGTGGGCTGACCAATCAAAGCGTCATTAGTTCTGTGCTTTGAGACGACATCTCCCAAAGCGGTTCCAATTGCAGGGACAAGCAAGTTATAAGTATCTGTTCGTGTGGTGGTCTGTGGGGCTGTGCAGTGCTGGGAATGGCATGCACTAGGACAAGGAAGGGAAGATTCCAAAGATTTTCAACAAGGGATGTAGGTGATAAGAAGCTGTCATGTGGAAGCCTTTGTGGGTAATAGTGTAGTGAGAATAGGTTTCTTAGGAAAGGTGTAACTCTAGGATAGGCATGGTGTCTCCTCTGGAGGTGTTTGGATGGCTGCAATCCCTTCAAGTGATGTTTGACTGTGCTCGTACTACTTCTTTAGTACTGCTTCTCTGCACGTATACGTGTGGTATGTAGTTCAATTTCCTTCTCTGCACAGTTCAGTGCTGGCCATGAATGTGCATGCATGCATGCGTGTGTGTGTGTGTGTGCGTGCGTGCGTGCGTGCGTGCGTGCGTGTGTCTGTGTGTGTGTGTGTGTGTGTGTGTGTGTCTGTGTGTGTGTGCATGCACTCGTGTGGGTGGTACGTATGTAGGTGTGTCTGTGTCCAATCATCTATTTTATGACTGTAACCTACGTACGTACATACATACGTACAAGTGTCTCCAACCTACGTACTAGCTGAAACAGCCATTCTGTGCCTGTCACCTACTTCTCTACCCTACCAACTTGCTGACTCATATGTATACAATTTATGCAAATTATCCAGGGTGCCTTCACGAGGTCCTTGGCACAGCTTCCGGAAGAGCACCAGTTCGTACGAGAACATCAAGTCCTGTCGAACGTGAGTTTACCAATGAAGGGCCAAAGTGTGTGCGCATACGTACGTACGTACGTGCATACGTATGTGTTTGTGGAGACAAATTGGCACTTAACTGTACACCCACACGCAATGCCTTCGCATCCCTCTCTGCAGGCATCTCCCAATTGATGAGCTGTCAGTGGGGCAGTTTAGTGTGATCCGCAAGCTTTGCTTGCTGCGTCTGACGGCTGTGTTGGAGATGTACAACCCCAACAACAAGATTGGACCCAGCCTGTAGGTTGCTAGGTGACACACACACACACACACACACACAAGTGAAATCAAAGGATAAATACGTGGGCCCCACCTCGCCCCACCTCTCGTTTTCTCTCTCTAGTGGGAAGCTTCTTAATCAGAAGCAGAAGACGGTCAAGGCTGCATCTTGGAAAGGTACATACGTACATACATACACTAATGTTAGTACAGGCACACACAGACCTACATACTGTATGGGTGTAGATGCATCCATCCATGTGAATGTATTCGTGTACATCCATATCTGTGCGTAACAATACCATTGCATCTTTTGTGTGTCTTGTCTGTGAGTGAGGAGGAAGTTCACTTTTTCTCCTCTCCCTCCACAGACAGCTGCGTGTTTGGGGTCCCACTGATCCACAATGTCCAGAGCTCTGGCCAGCCACTTCCCGATGTCATCCTTCGCGCCATGGACTACATTCGCGAGAACGGAATGAACATGGAGGGTGTTTTCAGGAAGACAGGCAACGCTGCCCGGATTCTACTGCTGGAGGAGACCATTGATCGCAACCCAGGTAAGATTTGATTGTGTTCAGATACAAGTGGAGGCACATAGAAATGTATAAAAAGTCATATGTACATATGTACATACGTATGTTTGTATGTATGTATGTACAGTACATACATATGTATGTGCATGAATCATTAAATGTATGCACCTTTCAAGGCTGACCGAGATTACTTTGTATTCAACCTAACCCTAGAGGTACCATCTCCTAGCAATGTGAGTTCTGTACACATCTTGAGCGAGATGTGAGATGAACTTCACAGTATTCTGAGATTAAACAAGACTCTATCTAGTGTACAGCGAGGAGAGTGCACCGGATCTTAGCCATTTTAACCAGTGGCAATTTTATGCCTTTATGCGTACGTGTACGAAGGTGTATATAGCAACAGCTGAGGCTTAAGGGTATGCAGACCCGTATGTCTTCTGTTGTTTGTGGTTGTAGTGGCAGCAGAAGCCGTGGGAGAACGCCGCTCAGGAAAACCACAGCCACTACCTCTTTTCTCTGCATTGACAATGAGGACGTGATCTAATTGTAACTGACCTTCGTGGTCAAAACTTGTGAAAGCTGCCATTTTCCGTTTGTCCTCTTATTCATTTGTCGCTCTGTGCATGCTTCTTCACTCTACGGGTCTGTAGAAATGGTAAATGATTGTAGAGCGTGGTACAGATTGTAGAGCGTGGTACAGGTACGTACGTATGTGAATGCTGAAACCTAAAACGAGCCTAGGGAAGAGTACAGTCTTGACTCAATCGATCTATTGCAACTAGCCAGAACACTGAAACTGAAAATTCACACACTTTGGCAACCTACGGCTGCCTTCATCAGATAAAGGTAGCCCTACGTAGGTTGCCCGAAACGTCTGTGAACAAATGGGATGCAAATGTGCGCACACACAACACACCTTGTGTCAAACTCCTCACTACAGACTTTGACAACTTCTCCAAGCACACCATCCACGACGTCGCTGCGGTGATCAAGTCCTACCTTCGTCGGCTGCCAGAGCCTCTCATCCCTCCCCGCGTCTGCGATGCCCTCATCCACATCATGGACTGTGAGTGCAGTGCAGTGCAGCGGCGGTGGGCTGGTGTATGGTGGTGCACGGGTGGGTGGTCTACCAAGCTAGACACACCTTGCTTTCACTCGTGTGACCTTACTTCAAAATACACGAAGTCATAAGGTGTACAGTTCTGTGTACGTACTAGGGGGCATTGTAAAACACTGTTCAGAGTTTAGTTCATAGTACTGTCTCCATCCCCTGTCTATCCCCCTTACTTTCCCATTCTCCTCTCCTCTTTCCCTCCCCTCCTTCCTCTTGCCTTCATCTCTTTTCTAACCACCCTCTCCCTTCTCCCCTCCCTCATCCCTCTTCTCTCTCTCTCCCTCTCCTCTCCTCTCCCTCCCTCCCTCCCTCCCTTCTCTCTTTCTCTCTCTCTCTCTCACCACAGTTGTCCCCAGTGCCATGAGGTTACAGGCCATGCAGACACTCCTCATCATGTTGCCCTGCCAGAACCGTCTTGCCTTGCAAACAGTGCTGCTCTTCTTGCAGGACATTGTAGACAACGCAAGCACCAACCAAGTTAGTGTGTGTGTGTGTGTGTGTGTGTGTGTGTGTGTGTGTGTGTGTGTGTGTGTGTGTGTGTGTGTGTGTGTGTGTGTGTGTGTGTGTGTGTGTGTGTGTGTGTGTGTGTGTACGTGTGTGTGTACGTGTGTACGTGCGTACATGTGTGGTTGCTTTGTGAGTGACCATCCATCCACTCTCAACCCTTCCCTCCCCTCCTGCTTGCCCTCTGCAGATGGATGCAGGCAACATGGCAGTGTGCATGTCGCAGAGCCTGTTTGCACTGCCTTCCTCCTTCAAAGGGCCCAACCCACCCCCTCTGAGGCGCACAGGCTCCTTCAGGCGTCACCACGATGTGAAGATCACACAGCAAGAATTTGCCTCAAGGAAGGAGATCACAGACAGCTTAGTGAGCTGCACGGCCTCTTGCCCTCAGTGTAGTAGTGTGATCTACGTATGCACCTAGCATACCTAGTCCCTACAGCTAGGTACTTCGAGGCGACCGGTGTACGTAGCAATGTTTAGTGGAGTGTTGTGTAGTTTGGGTGGAGATAGAACCCTTTTGAATTGAATGTGTTCCTCTAAGGCAGTCCTTTAAAGGCTCTCTGTCCTGTACACTAATTAACCAGGCAGCCTAGGAATGGGACAACTGTTGTCCAAGAAATTCCAATGGAGGCTATCTGTCCACCCCACTCCTTGCAGCCATTCTACGTACTGTCTTTTCCCCTCTCTCTCTCCTTCTTCCCACATTCTCCTCACTTCTCCCTTACAACCTCCTCTCCCTCCTCTCCTTCCCTCCTCTCCTCTCCCTCCTCTCCTTCCCCTTCCCCTCCCCCTGCCCCTCCCCCTCTCCTGCACCCAGACTGCCAACAAGTGTCTGGCCTACATGATTGAAGAGGTCAACCAGCTGTTCATGGTCTCCACTGACATGCTACAAGCGTGCAAGTTCTCATACCTTGAGGTCGGAGTCCCAGTTCCATATACAGAATTGGGACAGGACAAGTATGGGTTTGGGGACTACCGGTCGTACGTGGAAGGTTGTGTGACTGTGATGATGAAGGTATGAAGTGCACATGCACACACACACACACACACACACACACACACACACACACACACACACACACACACACACACACACACACACACACACACACACGCTATGTGTGGTGGTTCTCTCGTCTGTTGAGCTGTCACTGTCACTATGTAAGTGCATGTTTTGTATCTCTCGTTAGGAGCACCGCCAAAAGTTCAGAAATTGGGTCACATTTGACTGTCCCTGTGGGTTGGACGTGTCATGGCAGAAGGTGGATGATGGTCTGTCGCTGAGGCTCTGGAGGGGGTGTGTCGACTTGCAAGTCCCCACCCACCAGGTATTCAAGCGGTTGTGGGCGGAGCAGCACCTGTGGGACCCCACCCTTGAGAGGCGACGAGTGGTGGCCGAGCCGGACATGCACACCCAGATCTACCAGTACTCCACTTCTGCTGCCCTGCTGCAGGCCAGCCGGGACTACTGTGTGCTCAGGTGGGTGCGTGGGTGCGTGCGTGCGTGCGTAACTGTATGTGTGTGAAGGCGTTCTGTGTACATATGCACCAAACTGCATGTGTGTATTTGAACATGCATACATGTCTTTGTGGTGTGTACTTTACACATGGACAAAGTGTACCAGTAGCTGCCATGTTCATATCTGCTATTCTAGGGCACAATACAGCAGTTTTGGAGAGTTACAGGCAGACACAAGTATTTCAGTGCTACGTACTTGCACATCAGTGCACCTCCTGTAGTCCTTTGCTGCTGTGTGGGGTTACTGTAGAGTCTGTGTGATGCTCCATTGTTTCTTGTGTGTGGTTCTTGTGTGTGTAGATCCTGGAGATATGTAGAGCCTGGTGGGCTCTTCTTAATAGCCTCCACTTCTGTGACTCATCCTGCGGCTGAACAAATGGGCTCTGTCCGTGCTACTGTGCTGGCTGCAAGATACCTCATTGAGCCTTTGGAGAAGGGCCTCACTAGACTGACATTCATTGGACGATTTGACTTGAAGTGAGTGTGTGTGTTTGTTTGCACATGCTCCATGTGTCGCATGTTTGTGTTGGCAGTGCATATAGGAGTGTGTAGATGGATGGATACATGCAGATGGTAGATGGTAATAATAAAGTGAATGTGTGTTAATTATCAATATTATTTTGTCTCCATTCTCTCTCTCTCTCTCTACCCAAACCCTCCATTATTTCTCCCTTTCCCTCCTTGCCTCTCTCCCCTCCTCCCCCTCCTGTGTGTTGCAGGGGCTCAACTGCAGAGTACTACAAGGCGGGACTTGGAGCGTACATCTGTTCACACCTCCTTAACGTCAAGAAATCATTCATGAAGTCCAGCTCACCAGCACCGGACTTCCATGAAACTGCTGTGTAAATAGGCGCACCCAATGATTCATTCTTGTAATGGACAGTTTATGATACACCTCGTTACGTTTTCATGCTCACTTTAAATTTTAACCAATTATTTTTGAGATCGCACACGTGATCCGATCGTCATGTGATGTAAAGAAAATGGCCATGTGGGAGTATCTGTCTTTGCAACATCTCCTACTCTTCGTCGCGCTGGCGTTTGTAATCGGCATACTGTCGGTGGGTTCAGACTATATGTACATTCGTGCAAGTTAAAGATCGATATTTTGTAGAGAAGTGAGCGACACCTTTGCAGCTCAGATTGTAGGTCCTTTGTGAACTGTGTAGATGAATTATACCGGCATGGTATCTTGGGTTCGCGCGTGACTATAACATATCGTACGTCTAGAGTTAGTCCCTAGATCAATCTGGCGCCGACTGTGCGTGCACGTTTGAGCACAGATACAAGGACGTGTGTGCAGATATGGATAGTCGCACGAGCAGCGAACCGCACATTGTAACCGAGGATGGCGTAGGTCTGTGCCCTAGCCTTTTGCTGACCGCGACTGTTTTAACACTACGGCAATTCTCTGATTTTGACACAACTGCATCCTATTTAATTGACCCTATGTGTTTGTTCATTCTCAGATGTACGTGTTCCTGTTCATCACTACTGTTCGTGAACCAAATCTGCACCGCTCTCAGCAGGAAAAGGAGTTTGTTGACCCCAAGACAGGACACTCCCATGCCTTTCCCCACTTGAGCGACCCTCCTTCAGTAAACCTGTCTGTCATTGTTCCATCGTACAAGGAAGGCGAGAGGCGTGAGTGACCAGAGCAGGAGCAGCACAAGCAGGAGCAGCACTAACTAGTCCCACATAGTCAGCCTCCCTTGTTCTGGTCCCGCCTCCTCAGAGGATATCTTTTGTTGAGGGGGCGAGGACTCAACAATGGCGGCTGGCTACAGTTGGGTGTATGTCAAGTGGCTGAGAAACAAGTGATGAAGGCAGCTGCATAGCTGCTGAAATGTTTGGCTTCCTAATCATTCTTGGCTTGTGATTTCCGATCGTGTAGTCAGTCGTTTCTTCGCAAGTGGTAGGATGGTTTGGAAGCACTGGACCTAGTTTGTTACATACTTGAATCGTTTAGGACTGTACTTTTAATCGGTACCCCCTGGGACAGTGCAATTATTCAATACACAGTGTATGAACTGTATTATGGGGAGATTCAAGGAGACATCAAATTATCCACAACCCTAACATTTTAGTATAACTGTCTGTTGGTCTTATCACTGTGATTGTTTCTAATTTCTAATAATAAAACGGGTCACTGACGCTCAGTCAAGAGTGCTGGTCACTGTGTGTGTATGTGTGCGTCAGTGGCACCACCGTTCATCTCTCCTTCGCAGTTCCAACGATGATGGAGGAAACTATGGGATATCTGGAAGATCGACAGGTGAGAGACACAGGCCACTGCAGGTTGTAGCAGCTTTGAAGAAGCAGTTTCTGAGTTAAGTGTAAAAAGTCTGGAGTTGTGCCCTTTTCTGTTTTTATGTAATCAATGTAGAAGAAATTGGATTCGTTCACATATGAAGTGATCATTGTCGATGATGGGAGTCCAGATGGAGGGGCTACGTCACAGGTTGGCTTGTTTGTTGCTGCACAAACCCTTCTATTACACATTGCATAAGACTCAGTAAGCATTGCGTAACATTCAATGCCAACAGAGCACTGTGGCACAAATGTTAGTGAACTTCTCAAAATACTCAGTCAGCACTGCATACAAACCATATGGCGGTGCGTAGGACTCTCTCAGTGGACACTGCCCCCTACAGGTTGCTATGGAGTATGTGGAGAAGTTTGGTGTGGACAAGGTGAGGCTGCTCAAGTTTGACCACAACCGAGGCAAGGGAGGAGCTGTGAGGATGGTGAGCGACATTCAGGTCACATGCATGTCACATGCCAGTCACACTACATAGGGTCAAGGTGTGTGCATGGGTGTGTGTGTGTGTGCGTGCGTGTGTGTCCGTGTGCATGTGTGTGTGTGTCCCCGTGTGCATGTGTGTGTGCGTGTGTGTGTCTGTGTGTGTCACTGTGCTGTCATCCATGCAGGGCATGCTGAGTGCTCGTGGTGAGCGACTGCTGATGGTGGATGCAGACGGTGCTACATTGTTCAAGGACATTGAGAGGCTGGAGAAGGAGATGGATAGTGTAGCTCCAGAGTCGGTATGTACGTACGTACGTACGGTTTGAGGTGTGCTCTGAAGTGTACTGTGTGGTGTAGTGTGGTGTGGTGTGTGGTGTGGTGTAGTGTGCGGTGTGTGGTGTGTGGTGTGTGATGTGGTGTCTGGTGTGTGGTATGATGTAGTGTGCGGTGTGTGGTGTGGTGTGTGGTGTGGTATGATGTAGTGTGCGGTGTGTGGTGTGGTGTGTGGTGTGGTGTGGTGTGTGGTGTGGTATGATGTAGTGTGCGGTGTGTGGTGTGGTGTGTGGTGTGGTATGATGTAGTGTGCGGTGTGTGGTGTGGTGTGTGGTGTGGTGTGGTGTGTGGTGTGGTATGATGTAGTGTGCGGTGTGGTGTGCTGTGTGGTGTGCTGTGTGGTGTGCTGTGCTGTGGTGTGTGGTGTAGTGTACTGTGTGGTGTGCTGTGCTGTGTGGTGTGGTATAGTGTACTGTGTGGCGTGCTGTGTGGTGTGGTATGTGGTTTGGTTTCTGGTGAGTGTGAGTTTGTGCTATGTAACAACTCTGTGCTTGCTTTTCCTTCTTCATCTTTCAGACCACTCCCTCCATATGTGTTGGGTCTAGAGCCCATCTGCAGGATGATGCAGTAGCCAATGTGAGTGTATCTGCCATTACGAGGCTCCATATTCAGTGTTGTAATATTATGGTTGGATGTGTGTGTGTGTGCACATATGCTCATGTGTACTTGCTTGCATGAATTTGTGTGTGTGTGTGTCTGTGTGTGTGTGTGTGTGTGTGTGTGTGTGTGTGTGTGTGTGTGTGTGTGTGTGTGTGTGTGTGTGTGTGTGTGTGTGTGTGTGTGTGTGTGTGTGTGTGTGTGTGTGTGCGTGTGTGCATGTGCAGTTACCTTAGTAGTGATAGATAATCTGGTACGTTCCTCTCACTTGCAGCGCTCACTGTTTCGCAACTTTCTGATGTACGGATTTCACTTTTTGGTGACCATTCTGTGTGTCAAGGGCATTAAGGACACACAGGTGAGACAATCACTTGGTGCCCTCAACTGCCTCCTGCTATTCACCAGTGGTTGCTGTTGGCCAGTGTACCATGACCATGCCATCCCATGGTCCGTGCGGACATACAGTGGACATGCATTGTGTGGGCATGTGGTGATGGGTTGTTGGTATGTGGTTCCTGTTCATCTGGTCCTGGTACTTCATGCACTGTATACATATGTTTTGCTATTACTATGTATCAGTATTGTGTTTGTATGGCTGTAGTGTTAATGGACTTTTTAGTGTTAGTGTTAGTGTTAGTGTTAGTGTTAGTGTTAGGTTTGGTATAATTTTATATTTTGTGACTGATACGTACATGAAGTGCTGGCTCATCTGCTAGCGTCTGCTGGAGTGGTGTGCATGGGTTCTCAGTGTTTTGAGGTGTGCAGCATTTCAGTGTGTTCTCTCTTCTACCTGTGCAGTGTGGCTTCAAGCTGTTCACAAGAGCAGCCGCTCGAACCATATTCCCCACATTGCATGTGGAGCGATGGTATGTTCCTACTCTACTGAATATATAATTATAATATTATAGTATATGTCCAAGTATGTTTGCATGTATATAATTTATATCATTTTTTTCATTTGTATTAGTCGTCCTCCTATGTGTTGCTTCTGCTGCGTTCTTAGCTACCTCAATCAATCAATCAATTCAAAATTACTCAATATTTAATTAAATATAATTCCTCTGATTCAATTTAAAAGGGTTTTATCTCCCGTATGGAAGGCCATTCAACTGTCTTAGCTACCTCTGTTTAATTGAATGTCTGATTATGTATCCGCCAGTCCAGCACGCTAGACCCCCTCTCCTCCACCAGGCGCAAACACTGCATATTCACGGTAGCTAATATAGTGAATGTAGCAGTGGTAAATGATATAATAATGTAGTGTATTAGTAGTGTCTCTTGAATCAAGCCCATGTCTGCAATGTAAAGGAGAGAGAGTGTGTTGTATACATTTTAATGACTGCAGGGCCTTTGATGTGGAGGTTCTCTACATCGCCCAGCAACTGTGCATCCCTGTGGCTGAGGTGGCTGTGAACTGGGAGGAAATTGAGGGGACCAAGATGGTTCCCTTTTGGAGCTGGGCGCAAATGGGGAGAGACCTGGTGTTCATTCGCATGAGGTACTTGTTTGGACTGTGGAAGATCAAACCTTCAAAGAAGGAGGAATAGCTCTCTAACTACATGCCAACTCAGGATATGAGTACTGAACATGTACTTTAGTGAATGTGCATGTTTGGGAGTGATAGCTTCAGTAGCCACTAGCCAGAAGTGGAGTGTGCTTTAGTTTTTACACAAAGTTAATTTGAACTTCAACTGAGAGTGAACACAGTTTGCGTACTCTTTGCATGTGCATTGTAATGCCATGGCTAGCATGGATTAACTGACATATATGAATATATGTATGTGTGTCATGTAATGTGCTTGGCTATGTGGGAAAGGTATATATGTGTGTGTGCGAGGTGATGTGGCTGTGGACGAGTGAACTGCCCGTTATGCTGCAGCCCGCCTCCCTGTGCAGCTGTATAAACTGCCTTTGCAGTCTTACGTCAGACTGCTGTTAAGTTGCATTAACTTTGATCATCAGAGTGATCCACTGGTACAATATAAAATTAGCTGTGAGCTTTGGTACCCTGTTAATTCAGAGACAGAATGCGTCTAGGTAGATGTTGCCTGCATTTTATGTAGTTTGTTGTTTTGGGGGGGGGGGCATTTTCCTCATGATCAGAAGAACTAATATGTACCCTCTCCCATCCCACGGCCATTCCCTCGCCTATACTATATATAAGCATATCGCGCAGTGCTGATCATGACATCACTACCAACGCCATTTTTGTGACGATCGCGTTGGCAGCTAATGAAATCACGCCACGTCATATGACGTTGAATACCGACATTCCCGCAAGGGTGTGCGAGGATACAGGAGGCCAGCCGTGGTGGGGTCTGGTGTATCGATCCGGTGCTGGTGTGCCTGTGTTGGCGGTGGAGAGCGAGCCTTTATGTTCGCCTCGCGCGGGTGTACAATGAGACAGAACTACCCTTTCCTCCCGTACATTAATGGCGCCACAGGGGCCGCTGGCAAATCGGTTGGCGGCGCAGTGGATGGCCTGGACAAGGTTGACAGTGGTAAGCAGCGATAACTCCCAGTTCTTTGCTGTCGGGGTGGGCAATGAACGTGTCCGTCTCTCCTCGCAGCGACACTCGGAGAGCTGGCCCACCGGGAGTACCAGCAAGGAAATTATGACAGAGCCGAACAACTGAGCATGGAGCTGTGGAAGAGAGAGCCGGAGAATATTGGCTGTCTTCTACTCCTCTCGTCCATACATTTTCAGTGTAAAAGACTGGACAAGTGAGTCGACAGACTCCCTCGCGCTACGCATTCATCTTCCCTTCCCTTTGTACATTGCGCCGTCTCGCGCCTATTTTACCTACGTATTTTACCTGCGTCTTCAACCGCTCCACTTTTGTAGGTCAGCCCAATTCAGTACGTTAGCGGTCAAGAAGAACCCTTCCCTAGCGGAGGCCTACTCGAACCTGGGCAACGTGTACAAGGAGAAAGGCCAACTGTCCCAGGCCCTGGAGAACTATCGACACGCTGTCCAGCTCAAGCCGGACTTTGTGGATGGACACATTAACCTTGCTGCTGCCCTGGTGGCAGCCGGAGAGCTTGAGCGGGCAATACAGACGTACCACACAGCCCTGCATTACAACCCAGTAAGGGGTTGTGATGTGTGTGTGTGTGTGTGTGTGTGTGTGTGCGTGTGCGTGTGTGCATTAGCATGTGTGTCCGTTTGCAAGTGCATAACGTTGCAGTGGAACAATTACTCAGGACGTTTTGGCTGCAAAAGTCCTTCATCAGCTGTTAGACTGTGTGTGTGCATGTACGCATGATCCTGTGATTGGATTGAGGGCTTTCTGAATTTCCACTGCCAGATACCAGTGTGTAGATAGAGGCCATAGAGTGGATCAGTCCTGTGATTTTGTTTTTAGGAGGACTGTGGGGGAGTTGCAGTCATGAAGCAGTCAGTTTTTGATGAGATGTTCACTTTTTGTTGATCACACTGTGACGTTCGACACTAATTAAACAGAGCTTGCTGTGTGATGGCATTTTCTTGTTGCCATGGAGATTGTCAATAGAGAATTCCTCCGGTTGCTGTACTGCGCACATGAAGGGCTTGCAAGGTAGAGGGCGACAGTGCAGTGCAGCAAAACAGAAAGCGCCTGTCGTTTTATACTTCAGTTGTGATTGAGAACTAAGCCAATGGTTCATTCATGACTCTGGTGCTTGGAGATGACAGCACAAGTAGGATGTAACACACGAAGCATTACATCTGCCAACTCTCAAGTCCCCTGCACCATAGATACAGGGGACCAACGCTTGCACTGGAGACTTCTCTGTTATATTAGAAGCACCTTATCGACCTTCCTCCCTGCTGCGACACCTGCAAGGGTGGTTGTGGCAGGCTGTGGTAATCGTAACCTGGCTATGAATAATCGTAATTCATTTGTGAATCTCATTAATTTAATGAGATTCATGTTAGTGTTAACTCTATTCATGGTCTCTATGCATGGTATCACACCTGTACCCACCCAACCTCCACTCCTGCAGGACCTGTATGGGGTCAGAAGTGACCTCGGCAATCTGTACAAGGCCCTGGGTCGGCTGGAGGAGGCCAAGGTACGTACATGTGCACATGTGTGTGTGTGTGTCTGTAGAGAGCCCTTTCTCCCATTGACACTCTGATAGACCCCCCTTTCCCCTATCAGTCTAGTCTCTACTGCCTCCATGGTAGTACATAGAGAATAGCCCTGTGCTAACAGAACCACCTCCCAGATGTACAAGTGTGCGCACGGTATGTAGCTATGGGTTTGTATTGAACCCTTCCTATTTCATGTCACTCAGTCCAAACATCCTCAGAAGTGTACTTCATAGAGCAGAATCACCTTCCTGCCAGAACTAGTTCCCAGTTCATCTAGTCCAGCAGCATGCAGCCCTGCCTCTGCCTCTGCCTACACAGTATGAAATTACATACATAGATGCCCACAGGTCCAGCAGTGTAGGGCACTCAGTAGGCCACCTCTGAGTTGTAGCTCAACCCCCCCTCCCCTACTCCCATCTGTGTTGGTCTATTGTCTTTGACAGTGCACATGCATTCAGACCACATGCTACTAACCCCTCTCTTTCCTTCTCTCCCATAAACTGCTCTGGTCCTTGTTTGTGTTCGTCTTGTGCATCTGTGTGCTGTGTACGTCCTGTCTGTATGTCTGTCTGTCTGTACTGTGCATTGCATGAAGATGCCTTGAGGCCTGTAGGTACAGTGCGTGCAGGAGGTAGCGAGCGAAGTCTGCTCCCTGTCTCCTTCTCCTGTCTTAGCACCAGATCATGAAGAAGAGGTAAAGTTGGCCCAGGACTGCTCAGCGCAGCACTCAGGCTAGACCCTAAACTCAGTCCTTGTGTCTCAGAAACTTAACCCCTTAATCAACCCGTGAACACACGGTGAACTTCCATGCAACCCCCTCCCAACTGACACAGTGGCCAACTCACATTACTGGACACTGAGAATGGCTGACACTTGCTATGCCTGCCTGTACAAAAATGCCCAAATCTTAGGTAGCTTAGGTGACCGAGTGATGCTTTCATTCGGCGTCCTTGCCTTTAGGAGTTACTTGAGTTGAGTTGAGAGTCATCAGGTTCTATCCGTAAGACACTGTTTGTCTGTGTCTATGTGTGTATGTGTGTGTGTCTGTCTGTATTCTCTGTTGCCACCTATTGCAGGGAGTAGCTGGCCTATGCTACGAGGCATGTTCAGATTAGGTTGCTGTGTAGACCATCAATAGTTAAAAAGAGGCTGCCACTGACTCTCAACTTCCAGCAAAATGCCTGGCCTTACCTTCAACTGCCACTACTGAAATACCTGGAGCCTGAGCTTTAGGTCTCGGTCAAGCTAGTGTGAGCCATTCCCTGTGTATTAGTGTGTGTGTGAGTGAGCACTGTGGCACTTGGAGTGGTCCGTCCGTCCGTCCTGTTGTGTAGTCCCCCACACCCCATTGTCCAGTGGTGTTGACACTGTGTTGGGGATGTATTCTTCGCTGATTAGACTTTGTTTCACTAATCGAATTCCTAACGGACTCCTATTGTTTGATGCAATGAGGTTTTGTCCAAGGTGTCAAGCCTAACAATGAAACACAGAAAACACATTTGGACACAGGCACTGCGTTTAGGACTGTTCTCCCCTCTGTGTCCCATCGTTCACCGCCTCCTCCCTCCACGGGTTGCAGATGTGTTACACCAAGGCCATCGAGACCCAGCCCACCTTTGCAGTGGCATGGAGCAACCTAGGATGTGTGTACAACAGCATGGGAGAGATATGGCTGGCCATCCATCACTTTGAGAAGGTAGGCTGCTGTGAGGAGAGGCATACGGTACATGTCACAAGTAACTTACAGAGACCTGACAAATTTAAAGGAATTTCGTTGTGGATTCTGCTGAATTACCACGCAACGAGCCGTGTGTCGTCCGCACCATGTCCACAGAATGTCTGTACCATGTCAGCGAAACGTTTACACCATGTCCGCGGAATGTCGGTGCTCTGTCCGTGGATCGGTCATAGTGCATAATCTCCACAGCATGCATACACACAACAAGTTGTCCATCCTCCAATACGAATGCGTGCTCATACAAAGAGAGTAAGATACCCAAGTTGCCAATTGTAGTTGCAAAGAAGACCAACAATTCCCAAGTTGTCAATCATGGTCGCACAGCAGTCTCACTGTTTCGGAGGTGGAACGAAATGGCGGGCTAGCTATGAGTGACCATCACTATAGATACTAGTTGGAAACCGATTCTGAAGTCAACAATCAAAGTCACAGAGGAAGGGTCCCGACGATTCGTTATAATCGCATTCCACAAGGAAATAGTGTCAGGTATCGTGCGACACTTCACATCTGCGGACTCTTCTCGACGATTCTGGGGATCGTTCCTGAGGTGTCTGCAGACGCTTCACAAATGTCTGCACTTTGCTGCGCGTAAATCTCCAGGTTACCTATACGGGAATTCCGCGGGAAAAAAGGCAAGTTACTTTTGACATGTACCGAATGTACAAATGCACGAGTGCATGCCCTTAGTTGTACACGCACACGCTTGTCAGTGTACTCTGTAGTTATGTACATACTGTACGTACTAGTGGCACCCATTCACCCACATGGGTGCATCCACCAACATTACTGTTCATATGTACGTACATGTGTGTGTACAATAGTCAACACATGCACAAATAAAATGAATGCAGTATATGTACATCCGCACACACAGTATATGCTAGAACGTTCATATTCTACACCCACGAAAAATACAAGTGCAGGCATACGTTGGTCGAGTCAGCCATTGTGTTTAGGTAGGAGGCAGCAAAATGGCAGCTTGTTTGGCTGATGGAGATGCCGGACTAGGCTCCAGAGGAAATATCAATCTAACCGGGAGGAGGAAACTACGTTGTGTACCGCTCTACAACCTCCCCGCTGCCGCTTACAGCTTGTCTGTGGTGTAAGCAGTGGGGAGGGTCTAGCGTGCTAGACGCAGAGGAAACTGGCAATTTTTGCTTGAGTATGAGTGGATGAATAGGTTATTGCGGTTATAGGTATATCGCGACTACGGTATGGGTGTACTATGGGTATACGTAAATGTACTACGATTGCTGCTCTGGTTGGGTGCACGGGGACATAGAGTGTTAACTTTTTACGACATATATACATACGTATACATCACTACAAGCAGCATTACGGTATATGCTTTATACACATGCATACTGAGACTCTTAGATCTTATTCATAGTGTAGAAACACAGCGAGCCAGTAGACCTCCCCAGACATGTGTGGGTGAGCCTAATCCAGTGTTGGTAAAGATGGGTAGGAAGGCATTCATGCCATTGCTGACACTTCCCACAACACAGCACACTTTTGGTGCTTCCTGTGTGTGGTCATGGAGTGGGGGGAGGGAACAGTGGGTTGTTCTACTGCTGTGTGTAATTGGAAGACCCAGTGGTGTTTTCAACATTCCCAGTAAGGAGAATGACTAGAGTTCAACTTCCCAACTGCAATATGGTGCCAGGAAAAGTTAATTATAGCCTTCCGTCTACGTATGATACAGACAAGAACATTGCAGTGTATTTCTTTGCACATGTCTGTGTCTTGGAAGATAGGCATCTGTGGTCTGAGGTTGGGTTGCTGGATTGCATCACCCTCTGTAACATAACAAGGCTATGCCAGTTGGCAGTGAATCCAACAAACAGCCAACTGCAAAAACTCTGTAACTTTGAGGTGGTAGCACTTCATCATTCTCTGACAATGGCTACTCATGCCATACGAAAATTGATTCCCTCTCCTCCCCCCTCTCCCTCCCCCTCTCCCTCCCCTCCCCTCCCCTCTCCCTCTCTGGTCCCTTACAGGCTGTGCAGTTGGACCCTCTCTTCCTGGATGCGTACATCAACTTGGGTAATGTGTTGAAGGAGGCGAGGATATTTGAAAGGTGGGTACATGGCTTCATACATTAGTGTGGGATGGGTGTACCATGGCTTGTGTTTGGTTGATGGTGGGGAGTGTGTGTGTGTGGGGGGGGGGGCGAGGGGGTAAGGGGTGAGTGGTTCTGGTATAGTAACATCATGTGGACATAAGGGGAACATCGAAGATTCAGATTGGCTTGTATTGAGCTAGTGCACTCACCCTGATATGCAGTTGAGGGTGTACATACGTATGTAGTATATAGTATGTACGTGCGTGCGTATGTACATCTGTGTGTGCTGTCCGTAGCACCTGAACTGACAACTGTGCTAAGGCCAGGCACACTTCCCAGGTCCAGGCAGTCAATTTCCCAGTTGGCCTGAAAGGATGAAGTAACTGGTGTGCACGAGCACACACTGCTGATGTTAGCTCCCCCACCTCCCTTTTCGGCCAGTACTTCATGTACTGATCACGAAATATGAAATAATACAAAACCCTAATCCTAACATTAGCACTAAAATGACTGTTAACACTGTAGCCATACAATGCAATACTGAAACATAGTAATAGCAAAACATATTACGGTACCATAAGTACGTACCAGAGCCCTCCCCTCCCTTGTCCCACAGAGCGGTTGTGGCCTACCTGAGGGCTCTCACCATCTCACCCAACCACGCGGTAGTCCACGGGAACCTAGCCTGCGTCTACTATGAGCAGGGTCTCTCTGAGCTGGCTATTGACACATATCGACGTGCCATTGAACTACAGCCCAACTTCCCCGATGCTTACTGCAACCTTGCCAATGCGCTGAAGGAGCAAGGGAAGGTGGTAGAAGCGGAGGAGTGCTATGGCAAGGCGCTGTGCCTCAATCCTGCGCACGCTGACTCCATGAACAACCTGGCCAACATCAAGAGGGAACAGGGGAAGATTGAAGAGGCCATTGCTTTGTACAGACGAGCTTTGGAGGTCAGTGAACAACTATTGTGCTGGGCCCATTAGGGCCTGGATTGGAGAGTGGGGTTGAGTGATAGTATTTACTACAAATCTTTACTTGTTATTACTCTCTCTTTTTCTCTCTCTCTCTCTCTCTGTGTGTTTGGGGGGGCATGGGTGTAAGTGTCTGTGCCTGTGCTTCTTGTGCCATCACGATGTTTCGTTGTTTGTGTAGATTGTTCCCGAGTTTGCAGCCGCACACTCGAACCTGGCAAGCATTCTTCAAATGCAGGGAAAGTTGCATGAGGCTTTGGTCCACTACAAGGACGCCATTAGGTGTGTTTGCGTGCGTGTGTCAGTGCATGTCTGTCAATGTGCGTTGAGTGTGTGCTGTGTGGTGCGGGTGTAAGTGAAGAGATGACTGCGTTAGCACTCAACAAAACAGTCATACGTGTATGTATTTGGTGTTGGTGGTACATGTATGTGTTGCCTGTACTAAGCCCTTTCCTGCCCATTCCTGCCCCCATAGGATCCAGCCTGCCTTCGCAGATGCCTACAGCAACATGGGGAACACGCTGAAGGAGATGGGAGATGTGACGGGTGCCATCCAGTGCTACTCCAGAGCCATACAAATCAACCCTGCCTTTGCTGATGCACACTCCAACCTAGCTTCAGTGCACAAGGATTCTGGGAACGTCCCAGAAGCCATTGCTTCCTACAAAATGGCATTGAAACTGAAGCCAAATTTTGCGGATGCATTTTGCAACTTGGCTCACTGTCTGCAGGTGTGTGGGTGGGTTGGGGCAGCCATGCAGGGAGTGGCACACACCTTGGGTCACTGTCTGCAGGTGTGTGGGTGGGTTGGGGCAGCCATGCAGGGAGTGGCACACACCTTGGGTCACTGTCTGCAGGTGTGTGGGTGGGTGGGGCAGCCATGCAGGGAGTGGCACACACCTTGGGTCACTGTCTGCAGGTGTGTGGGTGGGTTGGGGCAGCCATGCAGGGAGTGGCACACACCTTGGGTCACTGTCTGCAGGTGTGTGGGTGGGTGGGGCAGCCATGCAGGGAGTGGCACACACCTTGGCTCACTGTCTGCAGGTGTGTGGGTGGGTGGGGCAGCCATGCAGGGAGTGGCACACACCTTGATTACTGTCTGCAGGTGTGTGGGTGGGTGGGGCAGCCATGCAGGGAGTGGCACACACCGTGGGTCACTGTCTGCAGGTGTGTGGGTGTGTGGGGGCAGCCATGCAGGGAGTGGCACACACCTTGGCTCACTGTCTGCAGGTGTGTGGGTGGGTGGGGCAGCCATGCAGGGAGTGGCACACACCGTGGGTCACTGTCTGCAGGTGTGTGGGTGGGTGGGGGCAGCCATGCAGGGAGTGGCACACACCTTGGGTCATTCCTGAGGCTGCGAGATCTGGTTGCATTGTCTGTGGCCCCACTCCATACACACGTAGAGCTGTGTACCAAGCTTGTACCGCTGCTGAATTGGGGGATACTTCTTGTATAGGACCCATACATACCTGGTGCCCCAGTGGGGTCTGCTATCGAAAGTGTCTACTGTATGTATTTCTGCTAGCTTGAAGAGTTCATGTTTCCTTGTGCAAGTGTGTACAAAGACACGTTCTGTGTGGCAGCGTGTTGTGTGAATATGAGGTAGGGTGTTTGGTGTTCAGTTGTGTATGTGTGTACATATGTAGGTCTGTTATTGAGTGAGGGTGGTTAGCGTGACAGGGCAGACATTTGAGAAGGATTGCATGTGTGTGTGAATGGGTGTCGTTTGCTGGTGCATGTGTCTGTGTACAGTGGATTTTTTTTATTTATCAAGGACAGTCTGAAAGAGAATACCTCTCTAATGAGGACACTGTCTGCAGTCCCAACCATGTAGGGCTGTGTACAAATCTACCTCCAAATTAAGGACACCTTTCTATACGGGACAGCCAGCTGGGTCCTGATGGTGTCCTCAATAGAGAGGTTCACTGTATACGTACATACGTATGGAGGGAGGGGCACATGAATGGGTGATGGTTTACAGACTCCACACTCCCTCACAGATTGTATGCGATTGGAGCGAGTATGATGAGCGTATGCTCAAGATTGTGTCTGTTATTGGTGACCAGCTGAAGAAGAACCGTCTGCCCTCCGTGCACCCTCACCACAGCATGCTGTACCCGCTGACCCACGAGCTAAGGAAGGGCATCGCCACACGGCATGCTCAGCTCTGCCTTGAAAAGGTGCGTGTGTGTGTGCATGTGTGCATGTTGTGCAGCACTCTTAATGACTCAACCCTCACCCGTTGCTTGCAGATTGTGCCTCTACAGAAAGGGCCTTACCAGTACCCCAAGGACATGTCTGCCTCTGGAGGGCGGCTGAGGGTTGGCTACCTCTCTTCCGACTTCTGCAACCACCCCACCTCCCACCTGATGCAGAGTGTACCGGGAATGCACAACAGGGCATTTGTCGAAGTGTTTTGCTATGCCCTCACGCCCAGCGACAACACCTCCTTCAGAAAGAAGGTTGAGGCGGAGGCAGATCACTTTGTGGACCTCTCCAAGGTACGTACATACGTACGTATGTGGGGCTCTGATACACCACACACATGTACGTGGGGCTGTGATACACCACACACATGTACGTGGGGCTCTGATACACCACACACATGTACGTGGGGCTCTGATACACCACACACATGTACGTCGGGCTCTGATACACCACACACATGTACGTGGGGCTCTGATACACCACACACATGTACGTGGGGCTCTGATACACCACACACATGTACGTCGGGCTCTGATACACCACACACATGTATGTTGGGCTCTGATACACCACACACATGTACGTCGGGCTCTGATACACCACACACATGTACGTGGGGCTCTGATACACCACACACATGTACGTGGGGCTCTGATACACCACACACATGTACGTGGGACCGATGTGTTCGGCACACACATGCCTGTTTACCTGTTTTTTCTCTTTGAAGCATGCATGCTCTCGAATGCCAGCTCCTGAATAGCAGTAGGAAGTGTGCATTACGGGTTCATTAGACCCTTGGCTTGGAACATCTTTTTCCCTTTTCACTCTGTGTATGCTATGCAATGGACCAGTTCCCACTGTATTCGTCAGTGATGCAATTAGAGACTCGATCAAATTAGCAACTCAGGATGTCGTTTACATCTCTGTACTGCGTTTCCTGTTTCTGTAGCTGCCCGACAATGGACAAGCAGCTGATCACATCAACGCTGACGGTATACACATTCTGGTCAACATGAATGGGTACACAAAGGGTGCCAGGAACGAGATCTTCGCCCTTAGACCTGCCCCGGTACAGGTGATGTGGCTTGGCTACCCTGGAACTAGTGGCGCTGCCTACATGGACTACATCATTACAGACCGCATCACATCGCCACCCGAGTTCGCCGATCAGTACTCGGAGAAACTGGCCTACCTGCCGGACTCATTCTTTGTGGGGGACCACAAGTTCATGTTCCCTCACCTGTTGAAGCCTGGAGAGGGAACGTCTGATCTCAACCGGCTCACCGCCATTGATTGCCAAGCTGGTGTGATTCGCATCAAGGACGAGATCCAGGCTCCTCTGAATGCGTCACTGGTGGTGCATCTCAAGAGCCAGCAACAATCCCAGCAGTCGGCAGCCCTGCAAGGCTCGGCTCATGTATGTTACACAGCACAGCACAGCACTGCACAGCACAGCACAGCACAGCCCTTGCCTGCATCACACAAACCGCGCCTACATGTGGTGCGTGGTAGCATTATTTTATGCATACGTACTTACGTACGTACAGGTTCGAACGTACAAATTACGTATGTGGTGAAGTATTAGAAATTTTGCACAAAAATGAACGTCATCACAGCATACGGAGCCCGATGGACGGGGCTCACCCAAGTCTGAAGAGAGGTGGTTGTCGGTGGGTGTTGTAGCTCAGTGGCAGAGCTCTGGTGGCTTAAGCCAGAGGCCCTGGATTCGATTCCCAGCGGCACCACCTTTCTTACTTTCCTTTGCCGTTTCAAGGTCTTCGTACAGTGACGGTCCAGATTATCTTTAATTAGATGATCCCTATCAGTCTTTGGACTTGTGTGAGCCCTATCCATCGGGCTCCCTATGCTGTGATGACGCTCAGATTCTTTCGAAATCACAACACACAGCAATATTAACAAGTATCAGAAAGCACATTGGATACGTGCCTCTAGGCGCTAATACCTCAGAGGGAGGTCTGTGCAGTTAACAAATGATCTGAAACTTGTGAATCCTTTGGAGTGTGAATGAGTGTGAATGAATCACAGTTAGAACTGTCCTGCATTCAAGCTGTAAGGTGTGTATCAGAGGCTCCAGTGCATTATATAAGAACATGTTCTGATGTATTGTCGTCTGCCTGTTGCAATTTCACCATTGTCTGCTTTCATCCTACTGACACACACACCCTCTCCCCACACAATCTCACTCCTCTCACCCCACCATCCCATGTACACCTCCCCTCACCTCAACCCCACCTAGCCTTGCATAGCCAGCCTGTTTTCTGCTGTTTTTTGTTTGCGTTTCGCACTCACAAGCAGAAACCGATTTCCGCCTGTGAGTGCAAATCACAAACAGAAACGGCGGAAAACAGGCTGGCTATGCAAGGCTAAACCCCACTCCCACTCCAATATCTTCAACTCCTCCCATCCAAACCTCACCACACTCCTCTCTCTCCTTCCCCATCCAGAGTGCACAGGTGTCCCAGATGCACCAGCAACAAGGAGCAGGCCAGATGGCGAACGTCAAGTACCTTCCCTTTCAGCAACAGCAGGTCATTACGCAGCAACTCCTCTACCAGCTCCAACAGCAGCAGCTCCAACAGCAGCAGATGCAGCTCCAGCAACAACACAAGTCCAGTAGGATGGGCTACCCCCAACAGATGGTCATGGTCCCAACGGCGCCAACCGCACAAGCGCCAGCCACCCATCAGGCCAACAACAACAACAACAGCCAGGAGGGCACTGCTCCACTGCTGTACGACCTCCCTCTCACCACACGGGCACAGTACGGGCTCCCTGAGAGTGCTGTTGTATTCTGCAACTTTAACCAGCTCTACAAGATTGAGCCAGCCACAATGAGGAGCTGGCTGAATATCCTCAAGAGAGTCCCACAAGCTGTCCTCTGGTTGCTTCGGTTCCCAGCTGCTGGCGAAGCAAACCTGCACAAGTTTGCGGCAGAGAATAGCATCGAAGCTAGCCGCATCATCTTCTCCAACGTGGCCCCAAAGGAGGAACATGTTCGGCGAGGGCGTGTTGCAGACCTCTGTCTAGACACGCCCCTCTGCAACGGGCACACGACAGGGATGGACGTGTTGTGGGCGGGGACCCCAGTCCTGACCCTCCCACTGGAAACCCTGGCATCCCGGGTTGCAGCCTCCCAAGTCACCGCCCTCGGCTTCCCTGAGCTGGTGGCGAGCAGCCGAGAGGACTACGAGGAAAAGGCAGTATATTACGGGAACAACCCATCTGCGTGAGTCTCATGTGCCCAACTGCTCCACTCTGGCATAACCCCAGCTTTTAGATTGTTTTGTCATATACATGCTGTAACACCACCTCATACCAATTCAGCTATTTCAGATAATAATTTTGTATCTTGAGTGTGTAGTGAATGCTAGCTGTTCCTTCCTGTCTCCCTCCAGTCTCAATGATTTGAAGCATCGAGTCAGAGAGGCAAGACTAACGTCACCACTGTTTGACACACAGCTTTATACTTCAAATCTGGAGAAACTGTTCTTTCAAATGTGGCAACGTGTGTCTAAGGGACTTCCCCCAGACCACATCACAGAGCTGTGACACTCATCAAGTGCCGTCTCACATTGTATTTGCTTTTCATGTTCTTTGTCCTGTACTTGCAGGTCTCGTATTCATGTATCTCGATTCTGTAGTACATACATACGTATCTATCATCTCTGTATGCCCCAATGCTTGTTTAATGTGATTCATCCTTGGGACAGCATGCGCATGGATACATGTGTTAGAGTGCAGCACACTACTGTATACAGGTTATGTGGAGACGAACGCAAGGCACATGCACACAGTGTGCAAGATTCTCACATTACACACCAAGTCGCCCCTTATGGGAGATTGTAACACTGGACTGTTTGTACCTCCTAGGGGATTTCCCTAGTGGACAATGGCCGACAACGAAGACTCACTTTTCGAGTACGTACACTACTCTAGCGTACGTATAAGTAATGGAGTGTCAGTTATTCCGTAAAGCGCTTAAGTCAGTAAGGACAGAGTCGAGTAGGCTGCATGTTCAAACACGGCATAGTACGTTTCCTTAATCGATTGCATCGTGGATGTCCAGCAATGATTAGCAGCTGTCTCATGGACTGGTAAAGATATCATCGTGTTCCTTGCGCGTAGGGCTTTGTCAGCTGAAGCGTTTCGTTTTATTGTCTACTTGGTACATTTTAATGGTTGAAGTTCACGAAGCAGTGAGCCGGCATAGCACTGTAACTACTTACAGTGTTTCTCTCTCCATTACTTTAGCATTGAAGACAAGACCTGGACAGATCGCCTTGACAGGCGTACAGGGTCTGTCTTCTATGTGTCTCCTGCGAGTTCTACTGGACAGAATGCTTCTGACAGGCCATGGCCAAGACAAAGGAGTTTATCTGTAGGTGATTTGGCCAGCTACAGTCTCACTAACCCTGGTCATTCTGCTGGCAGTCAGGCACTGGAGGAAGCAGATTTTTCCATAAATTCTGCGCAAAGCAGAAGTGCAAGGAAGCACGTGTTTGCGAGAGTGTATGGTTCTCTTAAGAAGAAAGCGACCAGATCCTCTTCACGTGGTCGGCAAAGTGATCCTGAAACTGTCACTCGCAATGCTGCTTCTAGTATGAATCTTTCAGGCAAAGGTGAAGGAGCAAGTTTGAGACCTGTCCTTTATTGTTCTTCTTCTTCGGGTGGACTGCAGACAAAGGTGGTGTATCCAAGAGCCAGTGTTGAGGGTATGTCTTCAACGCTGATGCAGTTTGTGCAAGGACAGCCGGCAGAGTCAAGATACATGTGGAAGCAATATGGCCACCTTTACCACACTGTCCTTTACATGACTCTGGATGTGGACGAAGAAGCTGGTGATAACAGCAAGGTAGATGAATGTGAAGTTTTTTGTATTAATTGTTAATGATAAATAAATAGCTTGTAATGACTTGTACAACTGTTTGAATGGGTGCAATTAGTGAAATCCCTTTGTTGTAATAGCTACTGAAATGATAAATTGTTGTGTATGAAATTTGAGGAGCAAACGTCACAACATACGTACCTACATACTCCTACTTTTCTCCACTAGGACATACTATTTCAGTGTCCAAAGGTGATTGGCTGCCAGCTCAGTCAATTACTGAAGCTGAAGGGTGTGTTCATAACACTGAATGATGTAATGAAGAAAATTGCAGGGACATCCTCATCTATGTAAGAATTTGGAAATTGCAAAAAAATTATAGAACTAAAGTAATGGTCATAGGATTTATTGAGCGAATTCGCAGCTGCTGGATTGGCAATCAATAATTCTATGTCCAGGACGTTTTGATCTGGAGATCTTTCACAACTGGACAACAAACTAAACTGCATGACTGAGAAAAACCATTCTTAAAACATGGGCAGTGTGACAGGGGATGATGAATGAGGTATTTATGATGTAATGCATGTTGCATGGTTTTTTCCTCAGTATGTCAGTTTAGTTTGTTGTACCAGTTCTCCAGAAAGATCTCCAGATCGAAACGTCCTGGACATAGAATTATTGATTGTCAATCCAGCAGCTGCGAATTTCGCTCAAGAGCTTCTATGACCAATACCCCTGCGCAGCAATGAGCCTTTACAGTATCAACTAAAGTAGTGTTGATGAGCTTACATGTATCAACAATTTCAATGCAAGTAAGACCACGAAGATCTTTGTCAGTTACAAGTTTTGAAACTGACAAAGACCTTCTGCGTCTTTCTTACATTTAAATTGTTGCCACCTGCCACCTGTCACCTGTCACCTGTCACCTGTCACCTGTCACCTGCCACCTGTAAGCTCATCAACATTACTTTAGTTCTATGGGTATGTATACCTTAGCATGAGCCTCTACGATGTCAATAATGTTTCTGGCACAGATCTACACGGTGTCCGTGTCAATATATTATGATGTGAAATAAGGGGTTTAGCTAGTGGAATGCTCCTACAGAACTGTTGCATCAGAGAGATGTTGCACGTATCATGGCATATATTATAGCATCTGTCACTTAAATTGAGCATATTTGCTGTTTGGGGAGCTAGATTAGCCTGCCTTAAGTGCTACTTGTGGCAGGCAGTTGTGCCATAAGTGTGATGATATGTTGTACTCATTTGTGTGTGTATGTGTTTGTAACACTTTGCTCTCCTTCTCCTCCCTTGTCCCTGTTCTCTTCTCGTCTTCCGTCTTCCTCTCCTTTCCTTCCCTCTTCCCCTCCCCTCCTCCTCCTCCCACATCTCCCTCCCCCTCCCTCCATCCCTCCATCCCTCCCCCTCCCTCCCCCTCCCCAGCACAACAGTCTACATCCAGGACCAACTGGTCCACGTAGGGTGTGTCCAGTATGACCAGGAGGTCCTAGTAGTGGCCCTACCAGCCCAGAAGGTGTCCTACCACCATGTGCAGCTGGTAGTGGAGGAGGCGGTGCAGCTACTCAACTACATGTTTGGGTCACCACACAGGTAAGGAATTTGATAGCAATTTGCTGTTATGTAGTCCTCTAGAATGAGGGCGAACCCTTCTAATTCTAATTCATGTATATTCAAGCTATTTAATATTCCAGGAGTACTGGCAGACCCAACTTCCCATTCACAATGATGCTGAAAGTCATGACGAGAGGTTGGGTCTAGCAGTCTGCCAGACCTAAGCTCCTCACCCCCACCACACATACCTTCACCCTACTTAAAGGGTTGAGTGGAGAAACGACACTCTGAGTTTGTACCTTCTCACACATCTTATTTCAGTTGTGGTCACGTCCAGTTGCCTTGGGCTCCTCATGTGGGCATTCTGAGTAATTGAGGAGAAATTGGAGTAAGGCGTGATACAGGACTTGAGGTGCTTCTGGTGACTCATGCTGGTAATTGATTTTGAGCCCCATGAAGACTGTTATGATATAGAGGATACTACGTTCAGAAAATTTACTTACTTACTTACTATGCCTTTGATTTAAGTTCAGTAAATAGGAACTAGTAGATTAATGTATTTGAAATGTGACTAACTTCAACAGGTACAAATTTAAGAAATAATGTGTGGTCCAGTGGGTCTGTGTCATCCCTCCAGTGGGTGGGTGTGGTCCCTCCAATGGGTGGGTGTGGTCACTCCAATGGGTGGGTGTGGTTCTTCCAATGGGTGGGTGTGGTCCCTCCAATGGGTGGGTGTGGTTCCTCCAGTGGGTGGGTGTGGTTCCTCCAGTGGGTGGGTGTGGTCCCTCCAGTGGGTGGGTGTGGTCCCTCCAATGGGTGGGTGTGGTCCCTCCAATGGGTGGGTGTGGTCCCTCCAGTTACATTTAATTCTTCTTCAGAAGATCATCCAGTTCTTCCACTGCAAGCTGCCACAATCTATGCAATGTCCAGCTTTTATCCCAACCTTTCATTGTTCACTTCTTGTGGCATGCAGGGCGTTTTCCTCTACTGAATATCACCCTGCGCTGCACCATGTTTTTATGTTGATGTTTGAACGACTACTTGGCTCCGCCCCTTTCAACGAGGACCCCTACCTGGACCACTCCCACAGTGAATCACCAGCAATGAGGCTGTCCGAGACACTGCAGGTTAGCATGGTGTGTGTCACTCACGTATTTTTATTGTTTGGTGGAAGCTTATGTGTGGTACTATTGTAGAGGCTCCTTGTTACGTTGAGACAACCGGCAAATACATCTGGATGTAACCGCAGTTGACAAAGGCCTACATGGCCGAAAAGTTCTGCAATCAGTTGCTATTGATTGATTGATTCTGCTACATAAAATATGCTCATCAAGATGTATTCCCCAGTATGCGTGCTATGGTGTCGAATTAATTGTCAACCAATCATGTTGCAGAGGTGGCTAGTTGGTGACACATTTTGAGTTTAGGCATCTGTCAGTTTCAGAGTTCAATGTTGTGTGGTATGTTAAAAGGTCTTTGAGGTCAGACCTCTCACTAATTGCTCACTATTGCTACATAATGGCTTAACAATCACTGCTGTTTGTCTCTGTGGTGTGCAACGTGAGAAGGCATGAAATTACTTTTCTACAAGCGTAGACATGTTTGTGGGCTTATGCTCAACATTTTTTCCGCTCCCTTAGTTCCCAATTCACACCATACCACATATAGGCAGTGAGTGGTCTATGGAAGTCCTCTCTCTCTTGTCTCACTCCCCCTCCTTGTCACCCCACTGCCTTCCATTCCTCCTCTTACATTTTTCTCGCTTCATCTCACCGCACCTTACCCTTTATTCTCCCATCTGTGTTATGTAAGCAAACACACTTGTATATGTTTAGCATTGATTACATGTGTGTGTTTTGTGTGCATCTGTGCATGTGTATGTTTGTACATATGCATGTACGCAGGCAGTGTTGAAGAAGGAGTTGAGCAGTTTTGAAGCGTTTGTGTCTGATTCTTTGTCCCTTTCATCTCCTGGAAGTGCGACGGCTGTCTCATCTGCACTGTTCTACAAGGTGTGCGAGTGTGTGTGTGTGTGAGTGTGTGTGTGTGTGTGTGTGTGTGTGTGTGTGTGTGTGTGTGTGTGTGTGTGTGTGTGTGTGTGTATGGTGCAGTGCATAGGAATGTTATACACTACAAACTCAACAAATGTGTCTTAGTGTCGTCAATATCTAATTCAACCCCTGTCTGTGTGGGAGGCCCACTGCTGTACTACCTTGCTTACCCGGGACTACAGTGCTGCACTGAACATGATGTGTAAACTAATTTGATCTCCTGAGCCACCCCATTTGTCCATGTGGCTTTGAATGTTGTTTCAGCACTGCTGACTCAGCATACTTCCTGAGTCTTATACGAAGCAACAACCGCTAGATAGTAGGCATGGTAGCATTCAGCAGGCTGCTGGCGCTGTGACTCGCCCCCATATTGACTAGTCACACGCATGCTAAGTTCAGTTAGGTCATATGACCCCTAGATCTTTGCATGTGCAGGTTTAATTAAGGTGGACACAGGCGTGTGTTGACAGAAAGCCAGGGTAAATTTGGTCATGTGACCCCTAGCTCTTCACATGTACAGGTGACACAGGTCCACATGTTGACAGAAAGCCAAGTTCAATTAGGTCATGTACATGTGTTGACAGACATGCAGACTCAGTCTAGCACGTGTCCAAGAGGTGTTAATCTTGAAAGACATGCATTTTATCCCAAGCATGCTGTCTCAACTGTGTTGGACAGTTCTTGTGTTAGCAAGTAGCTGTTGAATGTGCCTGTCTGTCTGGTTGGCAGTCCTACCTGATAACTGAGTGGAACAACTTTCAAAGGACAGCCGCTGCATACAAACACCAAACACCAAACACACACACACATATACAAACATGCACATACACATGCGCATGCACACACACACACACACACACACACACACACACACACACACACACACACACACACACACACACACACACACACACACACACACACACACACACACACACACACACACACACACACACACACACACACACACACACACAGCCACACAACCACACACACACACATTAGCAACCACCTCTCTAGTGTGTGAGATCTCTACAACTCCCTCTCTCTGACAGACAACTGCCTCTGAGGTACCTCTGTATATACACAACACAATGAAGGCACTCCCAACATATGTCTCTACTAATTGTTAACATGCACAATTGTATTGTGGTTGTGTTCAATGTGTGTTGCTGCTGCACAGGGCCGTGTCGTACAAAGCCAGCTGGCGGAGGAGGACCTCTCTGGAGTCACAATGTTCCTGAAAGCACACTACTTGCTCTGTCTGACTGCAATTCAGCGGGTGCAGCAGATTGTGATATGGAGGGAGGTGGGCGGGGCAGCACTGTGCGATGTCATGTGATTGTCATGTGATGTCATGTGTGATGTAAACTGAAGCGTACTGTGTGTTGGTCGTTTCAATGGCTTTTATGGGCAGTCTACAGATAGGGTAGATAGCAGGTAGATAGATTGATTAGCGTATGACAAGAGTATTGTGTAATTAGAGGGCAGACTCTGTTGCCATAGTAACTACTCTTAACAATATAGAGTGGAGTAATATTAAGAACAAGGGGTTTGGGGTGTTGTGAACCAACAGTGTTGTTGACACCTTAACACACAACACTGTAAGTTTGGAAGTTAGACAGCTGTTCTGTTCCTCGCACAAGAATAGTCTTTGAAGGACTGATTCCACTTTTTAGGGGCTGCCGCAAGCAGCCCCTATATTGATTCCACTTTTTTACTTCGTGTCTAGCTTCCCTGCAGTGCATTCCTGGTGGTCTGCTTCAAGATCACTTACAAGGGTTGAGCACCCCCTTCAACCCACAACTGGCACAGCTTCACTTTCTTCTCCCCACCACAGGTGGCAGCTGGATCCCATAGAAGTGGCTCTCAGACAATCGTTGGTCAAGGTCTCAAGTTCCTACTTGTCCTTGGCCTGAGGAATGGCCTGCTCTGTGCCCTATGCTGCCCTCAGCAGCTGCCAGGAGTGGGCGTGTCACCCAACACCTTAATTGTGGACAGGGGGAGAACCCTGCTATTAAGAATGGATGCTAAAGGAGTGTTTTCGGCTTGCGAGCAAAGGTATATTTGGTGAACTGTATGAGCAATGCACAGAAATGTCTTTAGTTTTGAAGGAATTCAGAAGCTACCATACTACCCACCTCCTCTTTTCACTGTCCGTACCGATCACTATGATGATGTATTGTAAATGGATATGCCGCATGGTTCCATTAGTCATCTCTGAAGCCTTACTGTGCAGTGTACACATTCATGTACAGTAGCTGTTTGTGTCTGCTGCGTTTGTTGTATGTATGTATGCAGCAATGCTGAGAACACTCCACATGTGTGCTCCTTGGACGACCAACTTGTAGAGTCCAAGCAACGTCGTTGGGGCAGATCCTCCTTTCACAGCCGTAGCAGCAGTGCTACGAACCACAACGATGAAGCTAGCAACAAGGGAAGAGGCGGGGCTCACTCCACCACCTCCCCCAAAAAATCCAAGTTGAGGACGAGGAAGCAATCACCTAGCAGGTACTGTATGTATATATTGCTGTATATGCATTGCAGAATTATTATCTGCCATTATGATAAAAGAAATATGAATAATGCATGCATACCTATGCATCATACTGTGAAGAGGAAAATAGTGATTGGGCAAGAGCTGTACTCTGATGTACTCTTGTGTGTTTGACTGAGTGCTGTCTATGTGAAATTTTTCCATGGTGGAATATCTTATCACTGGAGTAATGCCCAATAACTCCAGCTTATGCAGTTAGCATTGTACCTGTAATGTATATAAAAGATACAGGAGGAAGCCTGTGTGGGCCTGCCCTTGGACAGTTACAAAATAATGCCAAATATTCCCTAATCTTTGTGGTGTGTGTATCCTATTGTTGTGTCTACGTCACCTCAATGTGGTTAAACTGAGAGTAATAGGGCTGTTTCCAAGTACATGAGAGGTGTTTTCCGCATTCCCAGAATTCCTCCTCTTCTGCTTTCTGTGTGCAGTGCCCATGTGGAAAGCATTCTTCTTCACTATGTCTCCATTAACTCTGTCAAGGGAACTATTGTCACACCTTGGAGTCAGCCCAGACTAGACGGCACTGTGTCACCTTGGTCTATAGGAGGGCCACTGCATAGGGAGATGCTCATGCAGTTTGAAAGGATGTGTTTGGTCCTCAGACATGCCTTGCATGACCCACCACAGGTTTGGGATAGAGAACAGCTTGAATGTTGACTATGATTAGCTTGTAATTACAGCTATATAGTGGCTCAGTGTAGCAAATCGATTAAATTAAGTAATTGAAACCTGAATTTCATCACCTTCATTACTTGCTCACCTGACTGCATGCTGTTATGTAAACACTGCAGGTTGTTTACATTCAAGACCAGTCACATGACTTTTGTCACTTGATTGTGTATGCACAGGACTTGAGGGAGCAAGGCGTGTTGTACGATTGCAGAGCCAGAGGCTATACAGAGAAGGGGAAGCCAGTGGAGCTGACAGGATTGTACTGGATCATTGGGTGGGTATGCAGGAGGATTGTTGTGTTTGTACACCATCTGTATAAAAGGTCTTGTGGAACGTGCTGGTACGTATGTATGTATATATACATTACATTAGGGTTGTTTGTGTTCAATTGGCTGAAGCAAATGGCAGTACGTGCATCATTGCATACATTTCTGTGCACTTTCTGTACATATCACAGAGTACTGTACTATTACCTAGCTACTGTAGTATAGTAGGTGTACCTCTACTGTATGATGCTGTATTTACCCATGTACATGCATGCGTGCATGTTGCTATTCCATTTATATTCATGTACAGGCGGAGGTTTGAAGAGGGGCGAGAGGTGTATGTGTGTGTGGCAGACTCTCTTCCTCCAGACTTAACAGACCTAGCGTTTCGTCTGCACCTGTAATCTCACACTATATTTATTATTAAACACATATATTATGAATAAATAATATAAAATTACACAGAACAACTGTCAGGAGTAATACACACAAATGTAAGTGGAACAGAACAAGTGTGTGAAGATTCATAATCAATATATATTGTATGCATGTTGACCTGGGAGTGGAGCACACTACACTGGGTGGGCGTGGAGGGCACGCAGTCAAACTTGCTTTAAGGGGAGGTATGTGGAAGCTGATGGAGAGACCGAGGACAGTGTGAGTTTCAGCGGCTTCAAAGGTGAAGCGAAGTCTAAAGATGAGCTGACACTGTCATCAGCACTCAGTGATTTGCGGTGCAAAGACAAGGCAGAGGGGGATTCCCCTCGCGACGCAGTAGGTGTGCTGCTGGTGGATGAATGTAGGCGATGGGCTGATGGTTTAGGGGTGAACTGGAGTCTTCGTAGCAGGGTGAAGTCACAGAAGATGCTACTAGCGGAGTCTGGATACTGCCCTAAGACCAGGACCTCAACACGTTGTTCTGATGGTGAGTCGGAAAAAGTGAGTCCGGTAGGACTTGACGATGATGTCATTGGCTGACAGAGGATGTCCACAATGCGGTCCATGTCTAGTCCTTCTGCCGCTGCAAACCTCAGCTCCTTGCCACTGGTGGTGCTATCTTTGACCTTGCCCTTCACGGGTGCCATTTCAAACACAAGAACATGGCCGCCGCTAGTCCCAATGAATAAATGCGGATAGTGAAAGGCAGCGGCAGTCACATTGGCTGATGAGGCGATATCAGTGGTTTTACTGCAAGAGAGCAAACAGGGAGTGTGAAACCAGCCGGGCACACTTCTTAGGTTTCTGGTTAGAACATACATTTCCCCCCCCCAAAGTTAATACACATTGCCTGAATCCTGCGTATAATTTTCTAAAGGTGCTGGTGATTTCACTTAACTGGATTGAAGGCTAATTAAAAAAGAATTTCTACATAAATGTTTACAGTCATGAATATTGTCATGCAGATGTCCTCCTATAGTAACATGCACATGCAGCAGAAATTCATGGACTAAGTGCTGAGTAGCAGACTGCTATGTACACCACCCCCACCCAACCACCCTCATAGCAGGATGGAACGTCCGCTGTGCACGTGAAGACAAAAGGTGTTTCTCTCTCTCTTTTTCTCCCCCCCTCTCTCTCTCATATACATACAAACACACAGGATGGCATGTGACCATATGCTAGTGCCCATTAGTACACCACCAGACATGTCACAAGGAAGGTACACACACACACCAACACCACACAATAATTTGTGATCTAGGAGTTGTACCATGTGATCGCATTACACTTGTACTAGGCAAGAGTGTCGCATGTTTAGAATCCCATCCCTACACACCCTTCTCCCCCTGACGCTCACCAGGTAGCTACTTCTGCCTCCAGAGTGTAGGTCAGCTTGTCCCACAGTGTTACACACGGCGAGGAGGACACAGCACACCACACACCAACCTCCGAGTCAATAAGAACTGAAGTTTGTTGGGCTGAGGTTGCCGGACGCGGTTTAGTCACTGTCATCTCCTTCACTTGCTGCCATGTAGATGCATCGAGGACGATCAACTTATCGCCACAGAGGCACCAGTATGTGTCGCTGTTCAGTCTGGGGCTCAGAAACAGCAAGCTTGTGACAGGAGAGGATGCCTGTTTTGAGTTGGGAGCGATGAGACGGACTACTTGGCGCTGCGCTGTAAGGAGGTTTTCTAGACCACCGGATGCATTTGGTGGGCCGGTGAACACCACCAGGTAGCCGTGAGGGAATCCAATCACTGCCTCTACCTCCTCCCTGCCGTTGGACTGCTTTACAAGTCTGCTGCTGATGCACAGAGCTTTCTCCTTCATATCAACCAACTGGTGGTTGGCAAGACAATTTGAAAGGGGGCAGAAGTCCAACAAATGGAGTGTACCCAGGTCTGTACCGACCCAGACCTGGCAATCCCCGACCACATGGGCGCAAGTGATGCTGCTTGTCGCGAAGCCCATAGGGTTCATTGTCGCGTCGTGGCTCTTCATCATGGGAATGGGAATGCGTTCAACCTCGCCGCTCTCTGGCGATAGCAGCGCGATGGAGAAATTCGGCCCTCCCAAGGCAAGCAGCTTGCTGTGGAACGATTCGCTGTTCGAAGGAGGACAGTCAACGCACAAGTACTCGTCCTCTTCGTGTAGGAGATAGCCGGTCGAGGACTCTCCTACCGTTGCTGGACAACTGTCGCCGCGAAGCGGACTATCCTGTGGCGAACCTTCCGTAGAGCGCGGGGACGTGATGCCACTGTCCTGGCCGCTTCGCGCAAAGCTGCAGAGCGGGAACAGTTTGTTGACCTTCAGCGTAACTACGGCAGCACCGTAGTTGTCCAGAGGCTGCAACGAACTCATGACTTTCGCAACGCCTTCTTACAGTCCCGTTTGGGCCGCTCTCTAGATAGCCTCCTTGTAGGCCTAAGGAACTGAACACATCACGCCAGAGCTTGAAACGCAGATGGCCGGGGGGGGATAGCAAATACCACAATTCATACCAGAGTAGTCACGAGTTTTCAGTTTGAAGCCACACACGTTCGCACACACCCCCTTGGACACACCTCCAACAGGATGACGCCATCAATAGTCACGCGCCTGGCAAGATGGCGTTTCGTGTACGAGGAGCAATCGGAGGTCCCTGCGAAGTGTACTAGCATGTCGAAGTAAGTGGACTCCTGGCTTCTCAGCAGTTCGTATACGGTATTCGATTATCTTCACTTGAAAGAGACAGTTATTAAGTTCTTGTTCCCATCTCCACAGACCTAATCTTATTCCCTTGGTCCTGCTCGGGCCTAGGGGCGTGGGGAAGACCACCTTCATCAGTTCTCTTCTCCAGAACGAATACTACGGTCCGGTACACAATACGATCATGTCCTTATTCAACCGAGATATCTACGTGCGGATTTTCGAAGGAGATAAGGAGCTTGGCAGAACAAGACCAAGATCGCTTATCATATTCTTTGATCTCACGATTAAAGTAAGGGTTGCCTGTACTTTCCCAGTCCGGCAGTGCATGGAGCAGTAGTGTAGTGTGCTAGACCCTGCCTACCTCAATGGCCGGGGTGGTCTGCCTGTGAGCATCAACACCAGCTGCAAATGTATAGATTGTGGACTTATGTAGACAGTAGGCGAAAGGGTAGTTCTCGAATACCAGCTTCAAAACAGGGTTGAAAACCTTGCCGATGTTTCGACCAGATGCTCTGGCCTTCTTCAGGCAGATAGTAGGCACTTATATAGTTTGCCAAAACAACATCAATAAGTGTGGTTGTGCATTTTGTGCGAGACCACAGGTGTAGGGAGCTGGGGTTAGTTCCGGTATAGTTGTACATTTGGAAGCAGCAAGAGAGGACTGTGTCTCACCCACCGTCAATGCTAGGACAGCACTGCCGTTGTAGATGACATGTACGTATCATGTAGGGATGTATAATACATTACAGGAGCATAATGATTTATTTATATGGTGTTTTTAACTTCATATGTTTATAGGAACTCCTATATTTATATTATATTATATTTTATATGACATATTATGCAAGAATTGAACAAATGCGAAGAACCTCTAATTTGATTCAAGATATTGCTCTGTAAGCTGCAATTAGTACCAGTGGCTGTGGATGTTGTTTGGGATGCACAGTGTGAAAATGAATTTGCTGGTGAGCACCCTGAGATCAAATAGAATGTAGCTAGTTTCACGACTCAGTTTCAGCAAGTGTAGTGTAGTCAATGCTAGCTAGTGGTACACCACAAAAGGAAAAGGTTTTACCACAGTTTCTCCTACAACACAATGCAGCTTTGAGCCATGAATTAAAGGGCAGTCATGCATGATGTAATCTCATGCTACACTGTAGTGCCAGTGTGTGACTAGTGCAGTGACATGTGACCTCCTTTTATCTTAATAAGTGCCTAGCACCTTTAAAAAGCTCAGATGTAGAGGCATTTGCCTTTATTGAGCAGGGTATATGCTACTGCTTGTATTTGTACTGTGTGTTGTACAGGAGCTTGTATTTGTACTGTGTGTTGTACAGGAGCTTGTATTTGTACTGTGTGTTGTACAGGAGCTTGTATTTGTACTGTGTGTTGTACAGGAGCTTGTATTTGTACTGTGTGTTGTACAGGAGCTTGTATTTGTACTGTGTGTTGTACAGGAGCTTGTATTTGTACTGTGTGTTGTACAGGAGCTTGTATTTGTACTGTGTGTTGTACAGGAGCTTGTATTTGTACTGTGTGTTGTACAGGAGCTTGTATTTGTACTGTGTGTTGTACAGGAGACTGTGAAGGCTCTCAAGGGGTACCTGCAGCACGCTCATCAGGCTCACCCAATGGCGGCCATTTTTGTCTTGGGTACACACAGAGATGTGGCAGACAAGAGAGCTGTGGATCCTCCAGACAAGCTTGTGAAGGTGAAATATGTGTTTGTGAGCTGTGCTTGTAGGGTTATCCACAGTTACACCATCCACCTCAGGCTTGTGGGCTCGTTCTACATGCTAGTTGCCTGCTGAACCCACTACCATCCACCGCACAAGTGCCAGCCTTGAGGGTGCGGGTCTTAAGTGGTCGCAGTCGGCGACACACCTGTGTCCATCACATAAGGGGCGATTGGAGACAAAGGAGCGTGACCGGTTCTGGGCTCGTGTCGCTGAAACTCTGTGGTCCTTTTTATCCTGTCGCCTCTCCTCCTGAGCTGTGATTTCCTGCGTCCTTTACAAGCTTGTGAAGGCGTTTTGTGGCGTTGTAGGTGCTTTAACATACGTACATGTATTTAATGGATTTAATGCATTTGCATTAAGCACATTACATCTAATGACACGGCTGCAGTGTCTCTGTGGTGACCTTTTGCACTTGGGTCACTTACTCGACCATGGATACTCAGCATACACCAGGGTATCTACATATGCTCAAAATTGTTGTGGACAGACTAACATTGACTGCCCTCCCTCCCTCACTATTCAGGAGATACACTCCTATGTTGGTGCATCAGTGAGGTACTTTGAAGTGAATGCCAAGAACTGCAGTGAAGTGCAGCGTGTATTTCAAGAAACCGTGGCCATCCCCTACATCAATGAGACAATAGTGAGTTATGTACCATGTAATTATATAAAGCTGTAGAAGTCAAAATGGTACATACCCCTGCATACCGTTCACTTTCTAGTTGGACTGCCACTGTGCTGTCCTTTTCTGGGAATGCCACTATATAAGGCTTTAGACTGCCACTCCTCATCAGCGGCACTGGGCTTACAGTGTCTACATAGAAGTCACCCTGCAACCAGTCGTTTGCGATTGGTTGGCAACTCCTGAACCGCTGTGGTGTTATCAAATCTCTTTGCTTGACAGGGGAAAGTCGCTCGTGCAGAGGGTGAAAACATACAAATGAATATAGGCTTGGGCTAGACCGACACCTGCAGTGTCACTGTGACCAAATACGCGCAGTCGGCATCCATCGCAGTGGAATATAATGTTATCATATAATAATTATATATTTATGTATATACGTATGTATAGGTTATGAGGATGAGGGGTCTATGGCTGATTTTGAGGTAGTTGTTGGTTCATTTTGTGTTGTGCAGTTTATCTCACCTCCTGATGAAGCTGAGGCTTTTGCAGTAGATGTGAGTTTGTGTGTGTGTGTGTGTGTGTGTGCGTGTGTGCATGTGTGCGTGCGTGTGTGCGTGCACATGTATATACTGTACGTACATGTGATGATCCAGTGTACACACAAGTATGTATATTCCTTGGTGCAAGCGATGTCTGTATCTGAGGTCTGTGGTCATGTGGTGTGTCCAAGTGTGTGTACGTAGTGTGTAATTGTCTGTACATACCGTATGTTATATGACCATGCATGCTGTGTTTGTACGTCTGCACAAATATGCATTCTCTTTAGTTAATAGCTTGATGCTAGCTCAATGAATCATTCCAATTCCAATCTTAACACCTTTACTGTATTTTGCTCTGCTTCCATCTCTTCTGAAGGCCATTGAATGGTGCCTAGAGGCAGAGCAGTTCAGGATTCTAGCCCATTTGCTGACCCTCGGCTACCCCATACCAAAGGAGAGCATAGAGAAGTACCCTGAAGCAGTCGGGAAGCACCTCATTCAGCTCTGCCCCCTCTGCGCACTACCTTCATTTAGGTATGTTAGCCGCAACAGCGACCTGTATGAAATGGCTGCCTATGGAGAGGAGTTGGTCGACCTGGAGGAGTCAATGCAAGTTCATGACGAACAGTCACAACTTGAGCTGGAACGGGGATGGATTCTTGGGTGGAGAGACCTCTCTCTCTTCCACTTCCCCTATTCAATGCTGGAGGCCATACCAAAGGAGCAGCTGGATGCTCTGGTGTGCGTGGACATCTCCCACAACAACCTCAGTCGCATTCCACCTGAGATACTGTGTCTGCCTGCCTTGGACACACTCAATGTGTCTCACAATGCTCTCTCACGACTCCCACATCCAAAATACTGGGACAAGGGTCCAAAGGTCCTCAATGCCTCACACAACTCCATTCTCAACCGCAGCAATCCGGCGATGGAGTCCAAGGTTGCGGGAAAGGAGCTGGCACCTCGACTGTGGTATTTTGATTTGAGCCACAATGACCTCACATATGTTCCTGGCTCCATTTTATGCTGTCCCAGCCTGCTCTCCATCAACTTACGAAGCAACCCTAATCTGAAAGAGGTCTCCCCAAGCCTCTCCCTGGTTAGCAGCCTTTGCCATGTTGGTGTTTCCACTGATACAGTGCAATATCCTCCTGCATTTATTGCCAAGCAAGGCTCTGCCCCCCTCCTTCGGTTCTTGGGAGAGCAGCTGAAGGAGCCAAAGCCGTGGAATCGCCACCGGTTGATTCTGGTAGGCCTACAAAGTAGCGGAAAGTCGACGCTCTCTGCGAGTCTTCGTGGTGATAGGAGTCACCCGACCAGAAGAGGGCTGAGCATTGAGAACTGGAAGCTTGAGCAATCTGAAGGCATCTTCCGTCGCTCTGAGATTAACTTGGATGTGTGGGACTTTGATGGTGACGTTAACCTGCGTCCAGTTTACTCCTCATTCAAGTGTCACCAGTCGCTCCACCTGCTTGTCTTTGATGCTACCCGCAACACGAAGCCCAATCCTGTGATCCAGTTCTTGGCTGAGATCCAAGCGCAGTCGCCCTACCAAGTGCCTGCACTGGTGGTGGTCAATAAAATGGACTGGGTTCCTCGCGATGAGCGCGAATTTTGCAAGCAGTTCTGGCGGAAGCTTTTTGAGAGCAGGATTCTCCCAGAGAAAGAGGTTCCTCTACCTCTTCTTCCTCGTTCAGTTGGGATCCACTTTGTGAGCTGTAAGACAGGCGAAGGCATTGGTGGACTCCAAAGCAATATTTACCGGCTTTTGCGGCAGCTGGAGGGACAGCTGGACCCAAAGGAGACATTTGGGGTTGGGCTCATGGTGCCGGCTTACTTCGTGGCGGTGGATGAGGCCGTGCACACAATGCGTGCGAATCACCGGTCCTTGAAGACAAAAGTGTGCCTCAATTCCATGGCTCGGATCACGAACGAGATTACAGCTATTGCAGCAGATTTGAAAGGAACAGACATTAAAGCTGCATTAGAGCTTCTTAACGAGGTATGTAGGTCTGTGATGTCATTCCTGTGAATGCCATATTGTTTGTGTGAATGCCATGTATTGTTAGTGATGTATTTTTGTACCCGCTACTTGTGTGTGCGTGTTTCTTAGCATCAGGTTGTGTGTGCTGTTTTCTCTCACTAGGCTGGTGTCGTTGTCCTCAGTGAGGTGGAAGAGACCACCCTGGTATTGGTGGACCCCACTCTGCTGGCAGATCGGATAACCAAATTGATCAGAGCTGCAGTTCCCAAGGGAAGTGGGTTGGGAAAGGGAAATTCTCGGGGGTGCCTCCTAAAGAGCATTGATGGGAGCCAGTTGGAAGAAATTTGGAGCCCAGATAAAGCAGGTATGCATGGTGTCAGTCCCAGCCAGGTTTTTGCTACCCTGAAGAAGAAGCGACTCTTTGTGGCTATCAATGAAGAGCAAATCGTGGTGCCTCCTTTCATCAAAGCCTACGAAGGAGACGAAGCCCCTCCTTGTTTTCTGGAGGCTGACGTCAAACGTGTCTACGAGTTTGACTACCTCCCACAATGCCTGCTCTCCCAGCTGATTTGTGTCTTGATTGCGGACCGAGTGGGAGACGTTCCTTTCTCCTTCACTAACACCGGCACCTCTGTCGATCTGGGAGTAAGGCAACCATTCAAAGCTGGCGAAGGGCAGATCACACTCTGGTCGCAGAGTTTTGTTTATGAGGCTGAGACGAGTGGACTTCGGGTGGACCAGGTACAAGGAGGCCCGGAGGTGCCGTTTTATGGTGGGCGGCTGTGCTTCCTTGTGTGGGGCAGCCTCCGGCAACAGGCTGAGCTACTCAAGATGGCTTGCAGTAACCTGAATGAGGTGAGTAGAATGACACCACTCTATTGATAGAGCCGTATGAGTAGCTTTGGCAATGCAGCGGGAGCGTTTGGTACAAGTGTCCATGATCTCTCAGCACGCCTCACCCTTTCTTGGTAGTTTAAAAGCCTGTCGCCTTGGAAGTGCCTCTCATGCCCACATCTGTTGTTGCTGCTTTTGTTATATGCATGCTGTATAGCTGTCACTCCCTATGTACAGTACAATAATTTTCCATTGTAATGTAATCTATGCTGACCACAGTGTGGGATTCTATGGAGCCATTGAATGTAGCAGACAACAAATCAATTAAGCATAGCATTTCAGCCACGGGCCTTCTTCAGTTGTAGAGCTGCTAGAATGTAGCACTCAACAGGATAATATGGTGTTACAAACAAAGTAAAATTGACATGCCATTCTGTAGAGTATACACGTAAAGGACTGGGTGCAACTATTCTGTGATGTAATTGTAGCTGTCAGAAAATGTAGCACTCAACAGTATATCCACCTATACACCTAAAGGGTCTTGACTATTCTGTGATGTAATTGCTGGCTGTTTCTTTGTATATATTGTAGCTTCTTCAGGAGAGTTTTCCCGGTTTATTGGCTGACCACGAGGGGTTCAGTGTGAGTGTGAGTGTGCCTTATAACACAAAGCCACCAGTGGTTGCCCAGGAGAAAGCAACCGGGACAGCATTGAGGCACCAACCATGCCTCCCTTACCATGATGTGGGAGAAGGGTTAGTACACATCCCTTTGCACGAGGTCTTAAAGCAATCGATGCACTCCTCAAAAGTGACCATTTTGGACCAGACAGTGTCCCTTTGCGAGCTCATTCCCGAGTACCAGCTGCAAGACCTGCCTTTGGAGATACTCGAGCGACTGGAGGAAGGGCAGCCCCTACATCAGCTTCAGGAGGACTCTGTTGATGGAGGGTTCTTTCTCAGGAAGTTTCCGTCCTTCCAGCAGGCAGAGAGGGACAGCAAGAAGATGAGGCTGGATATCAGAAAGATGGTGTGTGTGTGTGTGTGTGTGTGTGTGTGTGTGTGTGTGTGTGTGTGTGTGTGTGTGTGTGTGTGTGTGTGTGTGTGTGTGTGTGTGTGTGTGTGTGTGTGTGTGTGTGTGTGTGTGTGTGTGTGTGTGTGTGTGTGTGTGTGCGTGTGCGTGTATTAGAAAGATATGTGGATATCAGAAAGATGGTGTGTGTGCGTGTGTGGCATATATTGTATGTGAGAGTGTGTTCATGTGTTTGGCATATGTTGTAGGTGTGTGTGCATGTGCGTGGTGTGTGTTGTGTGTGTTGTGTGTGTGTGTGTTGTGTGTGTGTGTGTGTGTGTGTGTGTGTGTGTGTGTGTGTGTGTGTGTGTGTGTGTTGTGTGTGTGCGTGTGTATGTACTGTCCATGAAATGCCTTCTAAATTCCTTCCTCCTCTCACTGTCTGTGTTCAGCTTCACATTACTGAGTGTTTTGACAAGTTCACCAAATATCTGAAGACATTGCACCAGCTACGGAGCCAGTTCATAGTCGGAATGATGGGGTTTTCCCTCACCCCTCCCACCGTGAAGCTGGAACACGCCCCCTGCGGCTCGCTTCATGATGTGCTGCGCAGCCAAACTGTGCCACTACCAAATATGGATGTTCACACTATTGCACTGCAGGTACATACACAACCATCCACATACGTACTACTGAATGAGGACAGTGCTACATTGGTGTTTTTCAGTTGACACACTAGAAAAGAAACATTCAGTTTGGACATTTTAGTAGCAATCTTGCCGACGTTTCGGTCAGATACACTGGCCATTTAAAAGCTGGTACCTTAAGAACCACCTCATGCCTGAACCAGCTGTGAAGCCCCCACTTTGTACATTCTTAGCTTCGAATGCCTGCATGGAAAATTTTGTTTGGCTCATGTCAACTAAGAAAACGTATGACTGATCTATTTGCTGCTCACCTTCGCAAAGAGTGAGTACTGTATCAGCTACTGGTCAGCTGGATCTGTTCTTTGTGGTTTGAACGTCCAATCCCCATGGCTATACATCACATGACAGGGGCGGCAGCCTTCCCCGTTTAGGGGAATGTTAGTAGAAGTAGTGTATCCAACGGCCTTCACAGGCAGGACGTCATGTGCTATTGATTGTTTCCAATAACGTTATCCCTTCAAAGTTGGTACCAAGATTATTTTGCAGAGCAGCAATGAGACCTACGTACCACTTTAGTGCATAGCCACGGCTGTCAGTGCGTGTGTGCTTGTGTACGTGAGTGTGTGTGTGTGTGTGTGTGTGCGCGTGTGTGTGTGCTTGTGTACATGTACGTGTGAGTGTGTGTGTGTGTGCGCGCATGTGTGTGTACATGTTTTCAGCTATGTACTCGTTCTTCTGTCGATCTCTTGTTCTGCCAGTTGATTGGTGCCTTGGAGTTTGTGCACAGCATGGGAGTCTGGGACCTGTGTCTGCACAGCGGGAACATCTTGGTATGGACCTGCAAACCCTTTTCTATTAAGCTGTCGGATAAGGCTCTCCCCACACAGCCACACAGCTGCAAGGTGCGTCTCTGTGTGTGCATCCATGTGTGCATGTGTATGCATGTATGTGTGCGCGTGCCTGTGTGTGTGCTTGTGTGTATGTGTACATGGGTGCACACATACTCTTTTCTGTTAATGTATCCTTTGTACGTATAAACGAACATGTCATGTCTTGATTTCTACCTCCGCAGATGTGTGTCAATGTAGCTGATGTGCCCAACTATGATGCAGAATTCCGACAAAAGGTATGTCATGTTGTTGTATCCAAGGCAGTGCCAGATGGAGGGAAGGTTTAGCAGGATAATCCTTAGTTCATGTTTAGTTGGATACGTACGTAACTCGGGGAGATTGGGAGTGAAAGTGGTAATTATTCACTCGTTTTTGCAGCACTAGCTTTGTGTATAAACTGACCATAGCTTCAGCAAGTGCTATCCACTGTGGCAAATTCTTTAGACAGCCGAGTGAGGGACATTGCTCTTAAACGTCTTGTTGTATTGATTGTGATTGACAATAGGATGTAGCTTGATCCGTGGCTGTGGTTTTAGTTAAGACCTGTATTACATGTACAGCTGCTGCTCCTTCTTTCTTGCAGACCTCTGTACTCCAACTTGGCATTTTGATTTACGAGTTGGCAACAGGAAAACGACCTTTTCAAGACGTGCACCCGCCGTCTTTCATTATCACGTCCGCCCTCCACAATTGCCTCCACCTCAGTGTTGAGGCGCAGATTCAGACTGATCACATGGCACTGCAGCAGAGCGGCGGTGGCGGAGAAGACGAGACGCCTTCCCTAGTAACTGGTTGTCAGCGTCTCTGCCTGCAGACAATCATCAGCGACTGCCTCTCTTTGCACGACAGCAAGAGGCCAACTCTCAAGTCTTTTCGAGACAGACTCTGTCTCTGCGTAGGTGGGTTCAAGTGGTCGCCTCTGCAAATGTTCGTCAGCGTGGAGTGCCTGCACTGTGCAGGAGACCCCCAGTGTGTATACTGGGTGAGCGGAAGCCGGGGCCTAATTGTGGGTAACTTTAACCCAGACACAGGTGAAGTGTTTCGGCACATTATCCTCGAAGCCCCAGTTCCCACTTCGGGAATGTTTGCAAATCGGAAGGGAAAGCCGATACCACTGGCTGTTGGCCATGCGACCTGCCTTACTGTTGTCAAGGCAACCATGCAGCTGTGGGTGGGCACAGAAAACGGCTCAAAAGGTTCACTCCACGTTTTTGATCTTCCCGACATGAAGAACCATCACAGTATTCACCTCCAAGATGCCGTGCTGTCATTGCTGGCCATCAATGGGTCTCCACAGGCAGACTCTCACCAGTTCCTGCGTTACAGGGTGTTTGCAGGATTGGCCAATGGCAGCATCATCATGTTCTCCGGTATGCACAAAGAAAGAGTGGCCCAAATGCCCCTACACGGAGCACGGAAGGTGCTTGTGACGAAGGATAGAGGGCCATGTTTGAGCTTGGTACTGGATCCCCACGGCCGACTTTGGTACTCACGAGGGGACTCTGTGGAGGTCATGGATCCGCTCACTCTCCAGCACGTTGCTGAGCTCAGCAGCCTACAGGTCCAGCGACCCAATGCAAACCTCATCCTTCCCTCCCCTGCCAGTGACACTGCAAGCCAGAAGCCGCTGGGCAACCAGAAACCACCGGTCTCGCTCTCCTTGTCAGTCCCGAATAAGACAAGCCACAAATCACAGTTGACTCGTAAGGTAACAATATCGTACAAGCCAAGGCCAGATGTCATCATTCAGTTGGCCGTTAGTCCACAGGGAGTGTGGTCTGTGGTCCGAAGGAGCACAAAGATCTTCTGCTGGGATCTAGAGACTGGCAAACAACGGGTCGCCTATGACATCAGGTAGGCGAGTGCCAGACATCTGTGTAGTAGCTTTATATAGTGTACAGGAGGTTGTTGGATCTGTTTGTGACATAAACTGAAAAGCCTACAACAAATCTTAAGAAACTTAATTGCCCCAATAAGGACCCTTCGAATGGGTGACGTAGTCTTGCTATTTGCGTCATCCATACAATACCCATGATAACCATGCTCAAAATTAATTGGTTTTGCTTCATTTACTGCAAAGATTGGCTATCTCTTGTAGGGATGCTGCTTCTTCATACATGTGTACATACGAAGTGAGGGCTTCTCAGCTGGCTCAGGCATGAGAAAGGGTAGTTCTCGAATACCAGCTTCAAAACAGGGTTGAAAAACCTTGCCGACGTTTCGACCAGATGCTCTGGCCATCTTCGCCCTGAAGATGGCCAGAGCATCTGGTCGAAACGTCGGCAAGGTTTTCAACCCTGTTTTGAAGCTGGTATTCGAGAACTACCCTTTCTCATGTGTACATACGTACGTACGCATGTATTTAGGTAGGTACATATGTATGTAGCACTAGCACTGTTGAGGGAACAGTGATGTGAAAACAAGTGGTGCACGTGATGTGGGGTACAGTATATGTGTGCTTACATGTGTGAAAGTGGTGAAGGCATACATTTATTTGCCATTTCCCGTTTTGATAAGCTTGAACTCCTTGACAGAGGCGTCATGGCCTTAATCACGCCATCCCCTTTTGTGTGTTATTGTAGCATTCAATGCTACTGTGGCGCTGTAATGATTCCATGTTCAACTGCTGTGACTTGTGTCCATTTACCTATTGAGAGTGATTTGCAATTGTGAAGTTCGTGTTTCCTTTACTTACTGTTCACTTGCTGTGCTCTCCCTCGTGTGTGTGCGTGTTTGTCTGTGCAGTTCAGCAGTTGAACCTCCCATTGAGTTGGATGAGATTAGTGTACTCCGTGTACACGGGCGTGGTTTGTGGGTGGGTACACGAGCAGGCTTCATTCTCATCCTGGATCGGGACAAGGTGGAGAGGGGGGAGCCCCCACTCCTGGGCTTGCAAAAGTGCGGAGAAGGCAGGGTGTCAGACATCTGTCCCCTCCTTGCCGACAAACAGCATTTAGCCTGTATGCGGGTAATGTGTAGTTTGGAGCACAGCAATGAGACGACCGGCCTTGCCATGGTCTGGGAGTACCATCCTCACTTGGATGGTGTTCGACTGGCAAATATGAGACGACTGCCCTCTCGTCAAACCACGGCTTCCACTTCTAGCAGTGAGGGCTATGATGCGCACGCATCCAGAACTGCTAAATCACCTGACAGTGAGACAACAAAGAAAGCAGAAGCGTCGGCTGATGATGTGAGATTTGACGGTCATAGCATTCAGGCTGAAAGCTTGGCTGGTCAGGTTGGTGGTAACCATAGAAACAGCACAGAGTCAGTTGATGATAGTACTTCAGATATAGCTAGTGTTGAGAATGATGCAATCATTGGTCGCCATGGTGATGCCGTTCCCATTATCACTAAAGATCCTAACAATACAACACATGAAATTGCTAAAAATGATGCTTTGTCACAGCCACCTTGTGAAGCAGAGCCTCACAATCCCTTCACTTCTAGTTCTCAGATAGACTGTACTGTTGGTAGTGATTCCATACCTCTTGTGGAGATCAACACAGGAGGTAGTGAGGCCGACTCCTTAATGAAGCTTGCAGCCAATAACACAGAGCAGCTGCCTGCATGCCCAGACACAGAACCCGACCTTGCAGCTAGAAAGGACCAGCCCCTGCTGCCAATGCTTAAAGCAGGTGAAGCCTCCCTTGTGACTCACAGGAGTGACTGCAGTGGCAGTAGCCTTGAGGACAGACCCGTGTCTGGTGGCAGGGAGGAGGAGTCCAGTCTTGGCTCGTGGGAGGTGGTCCCGCACCTGCCAGTTCAACCTCCAGGGGGTGGGGCTTGTACCAGGGAGGTTGAACACAACATAATTGAGGAAGAAGGTGAGGCTACCTTGTCCGCAGACGGTAGCACTCCAACAGATTTGGCAGAGGGTGAGGCAGAAGGGGACCAAACCAATGACCCAGAACCCTGCCCACCATACGGTAGCACTCCAACAGATTTGGCAGAGGGTGAGGCAGAAGGGGACCAAACCAATGACCCAGAACCCTGCCCACCATACGGTAGCACTCAAACAGATTTGGCAGAGGGTGAGGCAGAAGGGGACCAAACCAATGACCCAGAGCCCTGCCCACCATACGGTAGCACTCCAACAGATTTGGCAGAGGGTGAGGCACAAGGGGACCAAACCAATGACCCAGAGCCCTGCCCACCATACGGTAGCACTCCAACAGATTTGGCAGAGGGTGAGGCACAAGGGGACCAAACCAATGAGCCAGAGCCCTGCCCACCATGCCAGGAGTTCTCTGAACCTGGTGATACCACAGTAGTTAACGAGGCAGCTGCGCCTGATATGGAGTCTGACTCTCAGTCTGACCTGCTAGACCATCTGAGTGTTACAATGTAGTTCCTAGTTCACTGAATGCGAATACAGTAACTGTACAGAATAAGCAATTTATTTGTACACTGCATGAGTTGTGTATATAAATTGTTGTACAATGTAATGTGTAGTTTGTATTTGAGAATATTAATTAATATTGCATGTGAATAATGTCTTCAATAATTGATTGATCTTGACGAGGAAATACAATTTTGTACACAGTTGACGAAGGCCTACATGGCCGAAACATCCTGCAATCTGTTGCTATTGATTGATTTATTCTGCTACGTATTTATTCATGCAAGATCTATTTGCCTGTTGTCACCACAACATAGCAATGAGCCTCTACACCAGTTACGACTATCGTATTACAGTGTAATTTGTAATTTTCGTATGACTACTCGTAGTATACGGGCTTTTTATAGTGGGCATAGATACTAGACCTTATATCTGATATAAGGTCTAGTATCTATGTAGTGGGTAACCCGTTTACACTGCGTTAATTATTAATTTAGACACAATATATACACTATTTACATATGGCAAAGATAAGTGACGTGTCTGCATGCAGCATCAGTTTGAAATGCTTGCGTGGACAGTTATAGTGTAGAATGTATAAATGAGTGTATAGTACATAAGTGATTGTTAATTAAGCGCCTATCCATCACTGACCCGTACGCGCCCACTCAGGCGTATCACATGACCATGTCCCCCGAAAGCCATACGTAAATGGCTGCTGCAGTATTCGACCTACTATCTATGCTAATAGTCATTGACTCGGCTCTGCATTTGTTGTGGACGTTTGGTTGACAGAGCATGACGTCCGCAAGCTCAAAGGTTGGTATATCTCTCACTCGCGCCGAGTCACCTGGGCGTCTCAGACCTCGCGTGTCCTCGGAACGTCAGGCGGAGACCTCATTTGGTTCTTCGGGAACATTATCCAACACCAACAGCTACGCTGGTGAGAAGTTGGCAGAAGAAGATACGATCGGAACGGATTGGCTTGAGACGATTGACGGCGGCGTAGCAATGAACCCGCGGGACGAGCACAAGCAGCCCGTGCTCTTCGCCAGCGACTCCCTCCCCAGCTTCAGGCGCGCCAAGGCGAAGAGCCATCTTTCGTTGCTTCGAACCGACTCCCGCCACGACCACCTCTCCTCCTATCACAGCGAACATTCGCCTCTGATCAGTCGAGATCAGCTACAGCTGGAGCATGAGGACGCGGCTTCCCAAGCCGTCCATCCCGAGGGCAAGGAGGGGTACGGCGGGCTGGAGCGGGAAGGCGAGAGGGAAGTGGCGTCATTCGGTACCTTCCAAAACAGCAGCAGCAATACTAGGAAGATTACAAGGGGAGGCAGATGGTCCAAGAAGCTGAATATGAAGATTATGAAGAAGTAGGTGTTGGGTGGGTGTGTTGGGTGGGTGGGTGTTAGGGTGCGTGTGTGCTTGCGCGTGCATGTGTTATACAGGATTTTGCAAAATGGTTGTTGCGAACGCATTCGACTTGTGACTCAACTCTGAACTTATGGCTAACCTTATTGCACCTAAATGAAGGTCAAGGTTCAAATGTGAGTCGTGAGTCGAATGCTGTTCGCAACAGCCATTTTGCAGAACCCTGTATACATGTGTGTGTTTTCAGCTGCCCAGTGAATATTGTCTGTTTTGCTGCAGGATATTTCATCACTGCAAGGTTGCAATACTGACTGCCATTCTTGTAACCAGCATCGTAAGTGTGTGTGTGTGTGTGTGTGTGTGTGTGTGTGTGTGTGTGTGTGTGTGTGTGTGTGTGTGTGTGTGTGTGTGTGTGTGTGTGTGTGTGTGTGTGTGTGTGTGTGTGTGTGTGTGTGTGTGTGTGTGTGTGTGTGTGTGTGTGTGTGTGTGTGTGTGTGTGTGTGTGTGTGTGTGTGTGTGTGTGTGTGTGTGTGTGTGTGTGTGTGTGTGTGTGTGTGTGTGTGTGTGTGTGTGTGTGTGTGTGTGTGTGTGTGTGTGTGTGTGTGTGTGTGTGTGTGTGTGTGTGTGTGTGTGTGTGTGTGTGTGTGTGTGTGTGTGTGTGTGTGTGTGTGTGTGTGTGTGTGTGTGTGTGTGTGTGTGTGTGTGTGTGTGTGTGTGTATACGTTATTCCTCACTTATCAAACCCTTCCTCAATCTGCCCCAGATCATGTTTGCCATCAACAGTGATGATGTAAGTGGGGGAACAGTCCTGGCCGTCACTGATGGAAAGAATGAGTGTATCCCCCTACACACACACACACACACACACACACACACACACACACACACACACACACACACACACACACACACACACACACACACACGCATACGTATGTGCCAACGAGTGTGGCAATGCGCTGCCTGGTAGGCAAAGTCTGCTTCGTGCCAGGCAGTTGCTGGCGTGTGTCTGAGGTGACGCTAGGGTGTGTTCAGAAATGGGGTAGTTAAGAGAAATTGTTGTTCTAAGAGATACCAAACTTTGTGCCCAGTCAGTCCTGTTTTGGTGTGTGTGTATATAGTATGGTGGAAGTGGTGTCTGCCAAGTTAGTGGACACATCTTTCACTGGTAAAGTGAGCAGAGTATTTCCTGGATGGAAAAAGCGCCAAAGCTAAGCTGACAAATGTCGATCTGGGCCTTCTTCAGTGGATCGGAGTCAAGTCAGGCCAAAACGTCAGATCCCCCTTAATCAGTCTTTTGGCTAGTGTAGCTTCCCGAACCGTTCCAGTATGCAAGACTTAGCATGCAAAGTTTTCCAGATGATAGGATTCTGATTAGCTCAGGCACACTTCCATTCTGTGTGTGGTAGCTTACAGCTGCAAGTTGAACTTGGTTTGGAACTGGATCAACACAGCAGTTTACTCTCTTGCAGCACTGTACACACTTGCCCAGTTAGGAAATCTAATTTGATTGGCTACCACACTGTGTGTCCAAAATGTGTAGCTTGGTATGGTGTGTGTTTGTCCAGTCCTATTCAACTTCCCACCTTAACTGGATGCCCTGTAGCTCTGTTATTTGGTGTCAGTAACGGACACACGGAGACTGAGTTTGTGACAGTCACACTGACGGGCCCATTCGATGACTCTGGTAAGGCGACCGACCGTGCATGATTGGAGAGTTGTACAGCGCATGTTTAGCCAGCATGAGTGGAGAGTTGTACAGCGCATGTTTAGCCAGCATGAGTGGAGAGTTGTACAGCGCATGTTTAGCCAGCATGAGTGGAGAGTTGTACAGCGCATGTTTAGCCAGCATGAGTGGAGAGTTGTACAGCGCATGTTTAGCCAGCATGAGTGGAGAGTTGTACAGCGCATGTTTAGCCAGCATGAGTGGAGAGTTGTACAGCGCATGTTTAGCCAGCATGAGTGGAGAGTTGTACAGCGCATGTTTAGCCAGCATGAGTGGAGAGTTGTACAGCGCATGTTTAGCCAGCATGAGTGGAGAGTTGTACAGCGCATGTTTAGCCAGCATGAGTGGAGAGTTGTACAGCGCATGTTTAGCCAGCATGAGTGGAGAGTTGTACAGCGCATGTTTAGCCAGCATGAGTGGAGAGTTGTACAGCGCATGTTTAGCAAGCCTGGAGTGGCGCGTAGAGTTGCCATGTTTCTGATGACCATGATGTCAAACGCTGAAAGTGTTATGTTGTTGTGTGACATGACAGTCAGCTTGACGAAAGTCAACTGGTGACGTGACACTGTGTGACAATTACTGCTTGTTGTCAATTCTGTCAGACGTTCCCCTTTCAATTCTGTCTCTCTTGCCTTCTCCACAGTGGACGTAATGTCCTGTAATAACAGCAGCTCATGCTGGGGGTACCAAAGATCCCTTGTTGTGTGTGGAGGCGTTGATAGCAGTAGTGGGAGGGGTGTTCAGTGTTGGAGTGGAAATCACTCCAGTTGCCCTGCCCAGTCCTGCAAGGCAGTGCCTCTGTTGGCCGCCTGCTGCAAGAATGTCTCAGACTACGAAGGCAGCATTACCACTGTAGTACTCAACTATGAATTTGCCCCCAAGTGAGTGTTCCCAGACATATTGTCATGGATTCTTTTGTACTATGTTGGGACATTGTTAAAGAACGCATTTGCAGCCGAAAGTCCAGCTCTATTGATGTGTGGGCTGCTAAAAAGACTTGACTTGAATTTCACTTCATGATCATCCTGCATTAAAGGAAGATCTGAAATGGTAGGACAGTGGATTAAGAGCAACGTTGAGGCTGGGCTAAACTCTGTAGGATATTTTTCATTGTTCATGAGCATCAGTTGATGTTTCGTTTCATACTTCAGGAGTTTATATGAACTAACCAATACTTTTTTCGGCATCCAGTAGTGCTTGCTGTAGTCAATGTAATGTACATACATATTTATATACAAATAATATTGAAACATTCACCTTTAAACCACAATGTTTGAAGATGAGTGTTAACGAATACATTTATTTATGCCCTAATGTCTAGAGAGGTGGCTGTGTGACTGATGTGAGTGTTCATGTACGCACATGCACTGGGATGTGCGCAGCATGTGCACACTGGCTGTTGCCGAGAGTGGTTCAACCCCACAAACGTTGGGCTGACCACAATAGTGTTACAGTTGACTCTTAGCTACACGCACCACTTGGATTACTCACTACTTGTGATGTCGTCATTTGGGCCAATGAAATTCAAGTAACCACTAACTTTTTGTGATGCACTTGAGTGGCAAGATGTTTCATTAGTAGAAAGGAGTGTGCATGAGCAATGCCACATGCTAAAGGTGTTACAGCAAGGGTAATTGACTGTGTGTCATGGAGAGCCATTTGTTGCAACTAGTTGCATCATACCAGTGGCCTTGGAAACAGAGCTGGTCACTACTGGCAAACCTGGTATTGGTGTGCATGTGAAATAGGGTTATAATTGTTGTTGTTGTTGTTGTTGTTGATTGTGTTCTATTTAATCTCCTGTCTCTTTGTCTTTCCCTCTTTTATCTCACTTGGTGTTGCCATGGTTACAGCATTAATACAGCTTTTGAAATGTTTACCCATGTTCCTGACATTGTGCCCTTCACTGTTCTAATTGATGGCAGTAACCTCGGCACCACAGGGCAGGTAGGTTGGCAGATGTGCTGTGTGCGTGGGCAGATTGCTCGTTTTGCTTAGTGAAATGGTAGTTGCCGAAGGGCTTGCTGCACAGTGTTGTAGTGTTGTATTTAGAAATCCTTCAAGGAGGGGGGAGGGGGCAGGTGGATGTTTGCAGAATATACGTATGATGGTGGCAAGTGTGGAAGCAAAATGTTCCAAATGATCTAGACAACATGCATACATACTGTACATACACACAGTACATACAGTACATACAGTACATACATACAGTACATACAGTACATACAGTACATACATACGTACAGTACATACATACATACATACAGTACATACATACATACAGTACATACATACATACAGTACATACATACATACAGTACATACAGTACATACAGTACATACAGTACATATGTATAAGCCAGGGGGCTGGGCCGCTTTGTGTATGCCTGGCTTGTTCAACTAGCTTCGTAGATAATGTCAAGACTCCTAGTAAATATCTGCATGTGTAGCCAGTGGATTTTTGGTGTAAAATGGAACTGTGTGAATGTTGAGCTGGTCAGGGAACTAACCACGCACAAGTTCAGAGTTGTATGCTGACTTGACTCATGGAGGGCGAGCGATTGTTGCCAGTCGTGTCTTACCTGTCTCCTCTTTGCTGTGTACAGGTTCTCCTTGCAGCCGTTATTCTTGCTGGAGTGTATGTGCTGATTATTTTTGAGGTATGCTCACTCGCACTCACACACATACACACACACACACACACACACACACACACACACACACACACACACACTCACACACACAGACACACACTCACACACACACACACACACACATTCACACACACACACTCACACACACACACACACACATACACACACACACACACACACACACACACACACAGTTAACTACTCACTCATAAACACACACCTCCACACACACACACACTCACTCAACCGTTCACTAATTCGCACCCATATGCTCACCCACACACTCATATTCCACAGCAGTGTGTGTGTGTGCGTGTGCGTGTGCATGTTCCTGTGTGTGAATAACAATATTGTGACAACTGGTGTCTCCTTCGATGTGTAGTGGGTCCACAGAGCGATGGCGGCCATGTTGGGCAGCACTGCAGCACTGGCAGTGCTCTCTATGCTGCAGCAAGTGAGTAGTGTGTGGTTGTGTGAGTGTGTGTGCGTGTGCGTGTGTGTGTATGTGTGTGTGTGTGCGTGTGTGTGTGTGTGTGTGTGCGTGTGGGTGTGCGTGTGCGTGTGGGTGTGTGCATAAGGCTTCCTACACACATACACACACACACTTGTCTCTTCTCTGTCTCGTAGAGACCAACCCTTACCAAAGTGCTGGAGCTCATTGAGTGGAACACTATATGGCTACTCTTTGGCATGGTGGGACCACCTCACAAACACTGCACATTTTGTGTTGCCATGGTTACAACTCTCCATCCTGCAGATGATATTGGTAGCACTATTCTCACAGTCAGGATTTTTTGACTGGTCTGCTGTCAAGGTAACGAAATGTGTTTGAATGAAAGCTGTGTATGAGGACATACATATGTGCATACATACACACACATATGTACATGCGTATGCATCTGCGTCCATGCTGTACAACAGATAGGTGTATTGTATGAGAGTTATACTACGTATGTATGTAGGGTCTCAACTTAAAGGGACAATATCGCCTCTTGTGCAATATTTGCATAATCTCGCAGTTTGTTCAATTGCTGCCTTCAAGCATCTCAGGCTCTGGTACGTTCCTTGCTGAAACCGAATCATCGTAAGAATACGGAGAAGCGGTGGATTTTCGAACGTTTCCTCCTCTGCATCCAATGCAAGGATCAGTCCTTTCTTCCATTTTTGTTTGCTAACAACTTCAATCCGAAGCCTTCCCAGGTCCAGCTGGCTCTTTGAGCCGCCATTTTGCTTCAACAGCTAATGAGATTAACGATAGAGATTTTGTAGCGCACACACACACACACACACACACACACACACACACACACACACACACACACACACACACACACACACACACACACACACACACACACACACACACACACACACACACACACACACACACACACTCACTTAACCGTTCACTCATTTGCACCCATATGCTCCCCCACACACTCATATTCCACAGCAGTGTGTGTGTGTGTGTGCGTGTGTGCATGTTCGCAATGTTGCATGTTGTAGCAAAATCTCTATCATTACTCTGATTGGCTGTTTTGTTGCCTCATATGCGGGAATATGCAGCACATGCGCGAACCCACGATACTGTCCCTTTAACATTTTTACACGTAATATTGTATATTGAGTATAAATATTCATGTTGTGCTGTTTATCAATTTATCACCCCCATCCCCATTGTTTCATTTTTTTCTATGCATTAGATGTACAAGCTGGCTCGAGGCAAAGCATGGACGCTCATCTTCATGTTGTGCATATTTTCAGGCGTTGTGTCTGCATTTCTTGACAATGTGACCACCATCCTCCTCCTCACGCCTGTCTCCATCAGGTGTGGTTGTACTGCACACACGCACACGCACACGCACACAAACACACACACACACACTACACACACACACTACACAAACACACACACACACACTACACAAACACACACGCACACACACTACGCACACACACACACTACACAAACACACACACACTACATACACACACACGCACACACACACATGCACACAAACACACACATGCACACACACTACACACACACACGCACACACTACACACACACACCGACACACACACACACACACACACACCACACACACACACAGACACACACACACACACACAGATACACACACACCACACAGGCACGCACTACATACTGTTACTACTAAAATTGGACACTGGCATAGACGCATTCCATCTGCAAGGAAAGCTCCATTCGTTGTGCACAACTGAAGCATCTGAGCTTGTTGTCTTCTTTGTGCAATGTACCACACCCCTCTCCTCTCTCTCTCTCCCCCTCCCCTCTCTCTCTCCCCCTCCCCTCTCTCTCTCCCCCTCCCCTCCCCCTCCCCTCCCCTCCCCTCCCCTCCGCCCCTCCACTGAAGACTGTCTCAAGTTTTAAACCTTGACCCCAGATATGTTTTGATTGCAGAAGTCATCTTCTCCAACATTGGCGGCACTGCTACAGCCATCGGCGACCCACCCAACGTCATCATCGTGTCCAGCCCTCACATCAAAGAGAAGGTTAGTGAGAATGCGGTGCACGCACGTCTGCTAGGTACGTACGTCATGGCGATGTAACTGTGACTGTGTGGAGTCGCTCTTCTTGTGACCACCACACAAACACCCAAGTCTACCAATCAGACCCTCGCCCCCATCACAGAAACACCCAAATCTACCAATCAGACCCTCGCCCCCACCACACAATCACTCAAATCCACCAATCAGACCCTCATTCTCACCCCACAAACACTCAAATCCACCAACCATACCCTCACTCCCACCATCCAAGCCACCATGCCCATCCTCCATGTGCATGCAATGTTGTTGTTGTTGTCTCTCTGTCTCTTGCTGATGTAATGCTGGTTACATGTGTTCCCTACCCCTGCAGGGTATTTTCTTCAATGAGTTTACGCTTCACGTTTTCCTTGGCATCTTGTTTGTGTTTGTGTTGTCCTTACTTCTTCTGAGGTGTGCTTATGTGGTGTGTGTGTGTGTGTGTGTGTGTGCGTGCGTGTGTGCGTGCATGTGTTTCTTGTGTACATGTTGTGCACATTTTACATGTACATGTTTTCTTGTGTTCCCTTAGTTGATGTATGTAGTGAATTCTCTCATTTTTCTTACCTTGCTAGACTGCTGTTCTGTGTTTGCCGCGTGCGGCTGCACAATCCCGAGCCACAGGAGGTGGTGGAGATGAAGAGGGAGTTGGCTATCTGGCAGAGGACGGCTAACCGCCTCCCTGTGGTCTCACTAGAGGAGAGGGCTGTGAGGGAGGCGCTGCAGGCAAAGGCACACGAAGTGGAGCAGCAGCTGAAGGAGAACTTCAGCCTTTTGTGAGCATCTTCTGTGCATGTGACATGACCACATGCACAAGATGTGTGGTCAATTGTTATCAATTGTTTGGTTTGCTCTATCACCCTGACCCCTCCCCTCCTCTCCCCTCTCTTGCCCCTCCCCTCCCCCCTCCCCTCTCTCACCCTGACCCCTCCCCCCTCCCCTCTTGCACGCCCCTCCCCTCCCACCAGTGTTCTCCCCACCTCTGAGCTGTGGAGGAGTAGGCTACCTGAGCTTGAAGCCAAGTACACAATCACAGACAAGAACCTACTCCTTCGCTCCTCTGCCGTTCTCCTGGTGGTGATTGTGCTCTTCTTTGTCTCCAATCTCATTGAATCACTGCACTTTGACCTGGGTGGGTGGACAATGGTGTGACCCAGCAGTAGATACCAGATATGTTCTAATTATTGTAGTACATAGGTGGGTGAATTGTACAGCGCTGCCAGCTGAATCTTGAACTGTTTATAGACTGAATGTAACTTCCTCCTTTGCAGTGGAGGTGCATGTGAGGCAATCTTATGTATGTACGTATGTGCAGTATGTCTGTGCTCTGCCTACAGCCTCATGGTACCAGCATCAACCTGCCTCTTCACACAATGTTTAGAGGCCCATTGGAATGATTGTGTAAAAAGCAGTCAACAAATGCACCAGCTTATGAGCGAGGTGTCATTGCATTACCCGCTCGCTAGTCTAGTGTGCTAGACCCTCCCCAGCACTGGGCGCTTACACCACGGAAGGCGAATAGCGTCTTTGTTGTCGGTGGTGTAAGCCCTCAGCGGTGGAGAGGGTCTAGCGCGCTAGACTACCCGCTCACAAGCTAACGAACACGGCCCCTTTAGTGTCCTCCACATTCCACTCCACTCCTACTCCCGTTAGGCTGGATTGCCATATTTGGTGCCATCACCCTTCTCCTCCTTGCCGACGTCCAAGAGATTGAAGTAGTGCTGGAGAAGGTGGAGTGGGGAACACTCGTCTTCTTTGCTGGGCTGTTTGTTCTCATGGAGCTGCTGGCAGAGCTCGGGCTGATCAACTTTATTGCTTCCCTTGTGGTCAGGATTATCGAGGTACTTTAAGATTTACGTATATAGGCACATGTAAATTGTATAGTTCACAGTGTGTGGTATCAGTACTGTAATGTACTGGGACTACTATTTTATGCTGGTAGTATGTATGGGTATATGTATAATTACTGAATGGTAATGCACTGGTCCTCGCCCGGGCAATGTACACCTTGCAGACGCTGTGTCTGAGAGAGGGTGAATTGTTGTCATGCACACTCTGTATGTATGCAGATGTATAATCACACATCAAATATTTGGAGCGATTCTCTGGGAACTAGAATCATTGTTTAGGCATACGTTACCACAGCAGTGGGATCCATTAGGATATGTATGTAGGATATGTATGCCGCCATTTTTCCTCTCCACTCTTTGTTAGCGTGTTTCTCCAGCTGGGCAAATGACGGTTGCCATGTTGCTCATCTTGTGGGTGTCGGCTTTGGCTTCAGCGTTCATTGACAACATCCCCTTCACAGCTGCCATTGTGAGTTGTGACATGACGACTGATGTCATGGCTTCAGTGACACATTTCACACCTTACACAATTGCATGTATACACTCGCGCTCATGCATGCACACACTTACATACTCCACAATCACCAGTGTTCTCACATACATATGTGCAAGCCAATGCACAAAGTCTTAGTGCTCCGGCAATTGCTGGTGTCACTGACACCTTGTTGGTGTCACCTTTTGTCTTTTTTGTCACTTGTCAGATCCCCGTCATCGTGGACGTTGCCCACAGCAACCCTTGTGTCTCGCTTCGACCACTTGTGTGGGCGCTAGCTCTAGGGGCCTGTCTTGGAGGTGAGTCACCACATGAGTTCTTCTTGCCACAACTCATCTTTTACGTTTTATAACTGACGATGACTTTGCGGTCAAGCGTCTTACTCTCACTGAAATTGTTGCTACGTGTAAGTTAACATCACTTCAGTTCTATGTGTACCATAGCCTGAGCCTCTACGACATCGTAGCTACTCTATATAGTAGGATACAAACGAATCAACAGGATGTGTGAAGTGTATGCTAGTGGAGGTGGTCTGTGTGTAGCATGGCAATGCTAAGAGACAGAAGTTGGGAACTGCACATGGCATACGTACATTGAATGAGGAGGGAATGAAGATAACAGCCATTTGGACCACATGGCCAGCTATGGAGCTGGAGGTGGCGAGTTCTGGTCCACATGTCGACTGTTATTTTTCCTTTTCCTCATCGTTTCTATACACCATGTAGTTTTCAACCTTCTGTTTCAGACTGGATGCTAGCTCTGCAAGAGCCCACAATTAAGTGTTGCGTGTACTGTGTATAAGTACGTACGTACGTATGTTGCAAATTGTGGTGTGTGTGTGTGTGTGTGCGTGTGTGTGTGTGTGTGTGTGTGTGTGTGCGTGTGTGTGTGTGTGTGTGTGTGTGTGTGTGTGTGTGTGTGTGTGTGTGTGTGTGCTCTGATGTGTGTCAGTATGACCAAAGTGAACTTACTATTTCTGTTTGCGTCACCTAGGGAACGGTACTCTGATTGGAGCATCAGCCAATGTTGTCTGTGCCGGCATAGCAGAACAAAATGGCTACCGCATTAGCTTCAAAATGTTCTTCAAGTGAGTACGTCTACAAATACCAATGGGAGTCACTCATGGCCAAGGCCACCTGTCCTGATCAAGCTGACTTGTTTCCTTTATTAAATGCAACCACAAGGAAGCACCGTTGTATAGTGTGGGTTGCCTTCAAGGAAAAATGGGAAGGTGGTCTATGTGTAGAACATTTGACCGTGCCTTGATGGTTGGTGTAGTGAGTACACTTGTTCCAGGGTTTCTAGTATATTCTAGTATATTCTAGTATATTCTAGTTTTAAAGTATTGGAGCTCACGTAAATTCCAATGGCAATGAGCTTAGCAGTTCCAGTACTTTAATTGCGTGGGTGATTGCAATGTGCAGTGTGCAATGGGCAAACAGGACTAGAGACTCTGAAACGACTGTTTGCATAATGTACACTGGTGGTTCTTGATGGAGCTGTGTGGTGGTATAAATGTTTGAGATGATTGATATGATGGAGACTTGCAGCTGTGAGGCACATGTAGATTCAAACCAGATCACAACCTGCAGCTTTTTGTTCAATGAGAAGGCAGGACGTGTGACCCAAAGACCTTTGTCAACTGCATACGTATGTAGAGATACCGTAAAATTGTAGAAATGCCCCCATCCTCCTGTTGGGATCTGTGCATGGAATGATTGTTTTATCTGTCTGTGCAGAATTGGCTTTCCCATGATGCTCGTCACTGTCTTCATTGCAATGCTCTACCTCCTCGTCTGCCACACTTGGATTGGCTGGAACATTGACAACACATCTTGCGGGAACATTACCGCTGTCGCTTAGCTGTATGGTACTTCTAGCACCTACAGCAGTACAAGGTGTTTGACATCTGTGAATTTGCATGTGCTGTGGAGACTGTAGTATACATTAGCTAATATTATTGTTATGTATAGTATGTTATTGCATTTTTGTACTAGTGTATATATATAGTAACATTGATCGCGAGCAGTTAACAAATTTTTAGGATGGCTTGCCAAATTTGGATATCTAGCCGAGTACTATTGCGTCACTCACGTGATACGCAAATCGCCTTAAATCGAAGGGGAAGAGGATTGTCAGTATAAGGGTAGTTTCATCGACCGTGAGGGGTGTATATAGACGATATAAAAGCTTCATCGTCAATTGTGTGAGAAAAGCCACACCATGTCATCAACTGGATACACCAGAGTGAGTCTTTGTAGCTGAAATTGTGGGCGGGTGTCATTTAGCGTGTAGTTAAGGCCGCCTTTAGTTACTGGATATTTCGGTAGTTTCTCAGTGTCAACTGAACCACTCCGTACTAACGTGTGTGTTTTAATTCCAAGGCCATTTTTGTTCACTCCGTCTTTTGTGAATACGGACGAATGAGTCCGTTCCTTTTAAGAGGTGGCCTATTTAAAGGGTTCTAAGGGTGACGAACGGACTTATCCCTACACGACTTGGCGCTGGGTAGTGGGTAGCAGCGCAGTGGTATGTACTGTCCGATGTGTGGCATTGATGCGAGTCCTGTTTTACTTATAGATGTACGTACGTAGGCGAATGTATGGAGTAGTTGTGACGCGACTTTACATTGATGTGGTGCGCTTGTCTGTGATTATGTCCCTTTATGTCATACACACACACACACACACACACACACGCACACACACACACACACACATACCACACACACACACACACACACACACACACACACACACACACACACACACACACACACACACACACACACACACACACACATACCACACACACACGCACACACACACACGCACACACACACACACACACACACACACACACACACACACACACGCACACACACACACACACACACGCACACACACACACGCACACACACACACACGCACACACACACACGCACACACACACACTACAGTTACAGACCCAGGAAGAGGAAGAGTTAAAGCCTCCAACCTACCAGCCCGAGGAACCCAAGACAAGCACTCAGACTCCTCCAGCGTACAGCCCACCATCTGCTGTCTCTTCTGTTCCACCTTCGTATGAACAGGCAGAGCGACTTAAGGTGTGTGTTTGCGAAGTTGTCAGTAGCCATAATAATTATAAAAAAATTAGGACAGGAAGTAGGACAGTGGCAAGGGAAAGGGGTGTTTCCCCGGTGTGGTAAATTGGGAAAATATTATCATCCTGTTAGAAGCTCCTGGAATGAGCTAAGTTTGACAACAATACCACTAGCGGTGTGTCCACTGAAGGCACAAGCGTCATGCTGTGTTGTACTTCGGTGGCTTTGACACTGTGCTGGTGTGCTGCTGAGTGACACTGCACGAAAGGTCTGAGAGGAGTGGGTGACCTTTGACCCTGAGCACCGGTCACTAAAGTACCGTGTAGATATGCAGATGTTCATGTGGATGTGTCTGGCCACCAAAGTGCACATGTTTCTGTAATTTTAGTATGTACGTCATGGCTATTAGATGAGTGTGTGTTAATCTGCTAACCAAGTGCTGTGTTAGAGTGAGGTTGCTGAGGAGGACTGTCTTACATCCACATACATGTGTCCTGCTGTTTTGCAGAGAGATGCAGATTACGACACAGAAAACCAGAGGACAGGTCAGTTTTAGCAGTGGTGTGAGTGTGTGAGCGCCTGTGTCTGTGTGTGTGTGTGTGTGTGTGTGTGTGTGTGTGTGTGTGTGTGTGTGTGTATATGTGTGCGTGCGTGCGTGTGTGTGTGTGTGTGTGCATGCATGCTTAGAATGTGTTCTGTATTCATGTAAAACTTTTCTTTCAGATGATCTTCCAGAAAGAGTTCATGTTGGAGGCTACTGCGAGTTCTTCGTGTTCTTCCTCAGTGAGTGTTTGTGCGTGCCAGCATGTGTGGTGTGTGTGTTAAATGGTTCATAACCTTTGTGTCATCACGCTACATCTCCCCTTCTCTCTGCTCCTGTCCCTTCAGTCTGCTTTGTGTTTGGCTGGGTTGGATACCTCTTTGCCTGCTGTTTCATGGTCACCGTGGCAGCCAGCACTGGCTCGGCTGCTGGGTTTGGCCTCTACCTTGTACAAACTGCTGTTTTCATCAACGTGAGTTCATTTTGGGGAACAGTATGTTGGGAAAAGGGGTGGGGGATTTGTGGACAGTGGGGTACACTGTGGCTAGTGTAGAAGCAAGCAGGGCATGCTGGAGGTATGGGCAGATGGTATACTAGTGCGAGAATGGTAAATGTAACAAGTATCAGTCTTCTCTTCCTTCTCCCATATCCCGCCCTCTTGCAGTTGGGTCCACAAGACATGTGGGGGCAATATAGATACCACTACTCTGGTTCGCAGTTGAACTCTAGCACCTCCAACAGGAACTACTATGACAGTACTGATGCTGTAGCTCGCGATTCAAGCTATTTCTTTGGCTGGTTGCTGTGGTTCCTGGCATTCTGTGGTGTGTGGACACACACGAATGCACACACACACACACACACACACACACACACACACACACACACACACACACACACACACACACACACACACACACACACACACACACACACACACACACACACACACACACACACACACACACACACACACACACACACACACACACACACACACACACACACACACACACACACACACACACACACACACACACACACACACACACACACACACACACGAATGCGCACACACACACACACACAAATGCACACACACATACACACACACAACACACACAGACACACACACACGAATGCACACACATACACACACACACACAACAGACACACACACACACACACACCACACACACTTCTGTGTATATACTTACACTTGGACTTATCATCCATGTTACTTCCCTGTCAGTTAGAATTGCCCTTTGTGTAGGTGTCCTCTTGTTCTTCAAAAGTCTGATCACTTTTGGACAAGCCAAGAACCAAGAGCGAAGGAGGGCTCTGAACCTGCAATGAGCCTTCACCACACATGGGTGTCATACGTTAATGTCAAACCTAGTCTAGCGTGCGACTTGCACATAAATGGAATGTGATCAACTACTTTGAAAACATGTCTGCATCCACACGAGTTGATATGTATTCGTAGCTAGAATGAATGAATAATCATTCTTACAGGACAGTGGTGGACACTGTCAAGCATAATGTATTTTTATATGGTGCTATTAATTGTAATCCTTACTTCGGTGAGTATGAGATACAGTACATTTGAATGCATGTACATACATATAATATATATACGTATGGACATAGCATTTATGTAGTGTAATAGCATGACACATTCATGCATGCATCATTCTACTATTAATTTTGACCCACACCATGCTGCATGCCATGCTTTATAGGTAAGAAGTTTCAGCAACTGTAGCTACTGTAAAATGCTCAAGTCATCATAATAATTTTGCAATTCATACAATTGCTTAACTTTTAATGGACGAATCTCACTTTATAACGTTGCATTAAAACTGAAGAAGTTGTTCAGTGCTAGATAAGCAATTTTTCAAAACCCTTTCCCCTTGTGCAGCGTTTCTTTCTGCCTCTTAGGCAAGATATTACTAGTCTCATGTATCCAGACGGCTTTCGCCAGGCGCAAGCGGCCTGGCTACGCGAGACTAGGCAAGATAGACGTTCACAGCCCAGTCCGTGCTTCGAAGAGTAGTTTTGGGCTGGTAGCCTGCTTGTAGCGATTCGAAGTCGTCGTCATTGACGAAAGAACATCGTGGTGCCTTTGCAGAACAAGAAACCGGTGTTGAAGCCGCACGCTTTGACATTTCTTTCATTCTATCTCACGAAAAAAGGCGTTCGCTGATTTCTATAGTAACGTCGGCCTCGTTCATTCGGTGAATTGATTCGACGGCGATGGAGGTTTGCGTAGACCGTCCCTGGCGATTTGCAACAAGCCAGTTATCACATGGCCCCTCGGGCGCTTAGCTAATTTATCGCCCTCGGGCGCTTCGCGCCCTCGTGTGATAAATTAGCCAGCGCCCTCGTGGCCATGTGATAACCAGTACATGGGACATTAATTAGCATGTGATTTTACTGGAACCAAACATACAAGTAACTGATCACTCAATACTCGGCAAAGAAATCATCCACTTCGTTTTGGCTGAGAGGCAGTTCTATGTCCAGTCCAGAGTTGAGTTCTTTGGGTGTTTCCCCATTGTCCTCTGTAGCTGCGAGCCTCAGTTGACGAGCAGGGTCTGCCCCATTGCTACCCTCTGAAACACTGACGAGTTGACCATCTGCAGCTACATGGTCTTGAAGACAAACTGTGTCCGTTGCTGCCTGCTCCTCCATATCCTGCACTTCAGTGTCTGTTGAGTTGCTTGTGTCTCTGTTAGCCAATAACCGGTAGCTGAGAGAAAATGTCTGCACTCTACCCTCAGCATGGGTGTCCACAGGTTGAGTGACATTGTCACTGCATTGGTCATCATTCATGTGTGACTTGTCCTGGCTTTCTGTCTTGTCACTTTGAGAAGCTAGGGCTATGCTTTCCTCTGTCTCACACACCTACATATCCAATGTGTTAGGTTTCACTCACACAAATGCCATTGTCAACATGTGTGCATGCATCAAAGCTATGCCGTGCAGTGTTGATGCAATGGTTGATGCAGATTGTTGCTGAACATGAACTGTGTACATGATACACGGACACATGTTGTGTGCACACATGCACACACACACAGAGGTGCACACACACACACACACACACACACACACACACACACACACACACACACACACACACACACACACACACACACACACACACACACACACACACACACACACACACACACACACACACACACACACACACACACACACACACACACACACACACACACACTTCAATGTATTTGCTCAGTAAATGTACATTCTTCGTTTGTGCATGCAGTGACATGCTGCCTACCCTGGTCAGTTCCTCCTCGTGTGGCAAGCGTTGATCTTTGCTCCTCACCACTCTCCTTCCAAGCATGTTCCATTCATCGTCACTGTCACTGTCTGCGTCAGGTGTCACGCCGCTGTTGACAGTGATCTAGGAGAAGGAGAAGAGGCGGATGGAATGACAAGGAGAATAGAAAGCCTGAACAGTAACCATGCGAACAGCAAACCGTGTCGTGGGAGCGCTAGGCATGGGCCAGTCAACTCCTGTAGAGTGTCTAACTCCCTCCCTTGCCTTGGCTCACGTGCCATGAATAAGCCTCACATTACAGCAGTCTTGGAGGCATTGACCAGTCTTGGAGGCACTGACTGATGATACATTCGACTCAGCATCAATGTGCCTTCGGGGGCCATGTTCATCCTTCCATCCTTCCATGCCCCGGCAAATGACATCAACTTTTGTGATCAACCACTGGACCTCGTCCGCAGAGAGGCCCAGCTGGGTGACTAGATCTCCTTCACTCAGTCAAAATTCGAACACAATTGACTCAGATCAGATCCGCTCAAGGAAACATTTTCATAATTTTACAACTTGACGTATATATAGGTGGTGTTTTTTATTTACCATGTGTATATCTCAGGCAGTGCGCATGTGTGCCTGGTTCTAATTATATATCTTACTGATGATACATTTGAGGGAGATGGCAAGTCGCTAGTTTACATACATACCATTTCACCACCATTTTAGACCTCACCAATGTTACAGTTAGTACACATACAGGCCCACTTCACTCACTGCTTGCATTGTATGCACCTGGGTGGGACCATCTTGGTTTGGTAAGTGTTGCTCCTTGTCTGTCACTCTCCTTCCTAGCATGTTCCACTCATCGTCACTGTCAGCGTCACACACAGGTGACACTTGGATGACAGCAGGCTGGAGGTGTACGTACATATGTACATATATGCACAGGCACAATGACAGGACAAGACAGTTGTAAGGGGGTTAAGATGGAATGAGTGCAGGTTACAAGACTCAGACACACACACAGCTGACATGGTGTGAGTGTCTGATCTGTGAGAAGATGAGCGATGGCACTTGAATGCGAACAAAGTTGGGAGTAACTGTCTGCGTGAGGCACTCAGACACCCAGTATACCTTGCATAACCAGTGACAATAGTGTTGCATGCAGTAAATGCAGTTAATAGTGCAATTGATAAAGGAACCCTTGCAGCCTCTTCACCTGTGCCAATGTGTTGTGATCTCTTCCTGGTTGGCTGAGTGTGGTGGGCATGGCTCCAAGCTCTGCATCCATCCCATCATTCAAGGGCACATGCACCTCATCTGCTACAGGGGGGGGGGGGGAGGTGGCCAGGCAACATACGACCAATCAACTGTCTAACTGTCAGAGTTTAAATTTACAGTACTAAAGGCAAACTATCTATTCAATGCAATGCTTTGCAGGCCTCAAACAGCTGGAGGTGAATTTCTTGGTCTTACCATCATTTACAGCAGCGTTGCTTGCTTGCTGTCTCCCCCCATCGTGCAAGCTCTCACTCTCTTCTGCTTCTTCCTCTTCTTCTGAGCTGTCAATGGTGGTTTGAAACTCCCTTCCTCCTCTCATTTGGCTGAGACAATTCTGATAAGAGAAGAGGAGCAAGCAGTAACATGGTGTCAGGGTAAACAGTGCTACAGTAACGTTGAGATTTCTTCACCAAACCTATGTTGCTATACGTAACTAAAACAAGAACTAAATATGCAGTTTCTGCCTTTTGACTATAACTATTTCAGCAGTGCCATCCTGCCCAACACACACACACACCTTCACTTCCTTATGTACTGCAAGTTTCTCAATCCGTTCCAATACGTCCTGGAAGGTCATCTTGGGGAACAGTCTGTGCGCCCAGTGCTCATAACGAGACATAAGCAGTTTGAGGTCAGACGCTTCATGCCCCTTCCCTCGGAACTTTATCAGGGGAAACTCATTCTTCAGCACTTTAAATCCCCTCTCTCCCGTCAGCCTGTGGTGACACATGCCACAGTGACATTGGAGCAACACAAACAACCACAACAGTGAACAGCAGGGTTAACAACAACAGCAACAACAAAAGAACATGGCAAAAACGACACAAAACACAACAACAACAACAACAACAACAACAAGAGTTACAGCAGATGGCAATACAACGCAATCGTACTAAAGGAGTAGCAGACAAATAGCTACGACGAAAGCCAACCTATCAGGGCCCAGTGTCAAGACTGGCTTCCTCTTCTTGATCGGTACTGGCTGTTCCGTGACGTCAGGATTGGCTGCAGCTGTAGAGGTCTCTCCTCCTTGCTCGTCTGGCCACGGTACTGATGTAGATCCAAACGCCAGGCCGTTTTCTCCTGCTCGAGACGAGTTGCTTGCTGCTTGCAATCGCACTCTGCGGCGAATTTCTTCTTCATTGACAGGAGAAGGAGGCGCAGGAATGTCGTCGTCATCGTCCAAGTCGTCAGCGAACAGAGGTTCCTCCGACTCGTCTAGGTAAGCTTCAGAATCCATGTCGTCCATTGCGCCAAGTTCCCGCCAAAATAACCGCCCTGTGGGTATTCCCCTGTTTCTTGTCTACTGCGCGAGGGGCAAATGGCGAATGCTCTGATCCAACCGAAAGATCATTTCCACTACGTGTTGTCTTGCGACCTCGCCATTCCGCTGGAGATTAAAATGTAAGAGACCATCTACCAGGCAAACCGTACCTATGGAATGGTTTTGCTGTAGCTGTTTGTCACTTGCAGATGTAACTTGGAAGGGGAGAGAGGAGTGAAGGATGTTAAAGCTCTCATAGAAGATCCCATGCTGCAATTCTCTGGGATGTACCAATCGAAACAGTAAGTGTAGGCATACTGGGAGAATGGAATCATCTATTCAGTAGCCAGTTGTTATGGGCAATGACATCCACAGCAGCTAGCTACTCCCAAATCTTATATATAATGTAGAGACTCACACTTGCATTCATGATTCACCTCATATAAATATTTTGCGCAGAAACCAACTGTTAATTTCCTATCAGGGGTTGACAAAGGTCTTTGGGTCAAACATGTCTCACTGTTGACTTTTCATAAAGTGGTGTCGGCTCAAGCTTTTGTGAATGGTTTTGTCAAAGGAATCAACAGTTCAGCATCTGTCTGTGTTTGTACTTTATTTCCTGAAAATGTAGGGACAGATCAGACTTGTTTGTGGAGTGTCAGTTGTTTGATGGAGGGCAGCCAATCAGTCTTCCGTCCCAGACGGCACACAAAGCCTTTGCTACCAAATGGAGGTAATGAGCTCATGTTGTGTGTTACATCCCATGGGACAGCCACTATTTGCATGTATGCAGTATATAGAGATTAAGTGTGTATATAGATTAAGAGAGAGCAGGAGAGCTTGTGAAGGAGCGTGCTCGTGGACAGCTGGAGGGGCCGCATGTGGTACCATCCAAGAAGAGGAAGGCCATTCCACTAGAGCTGGATGAACGACAGCAGAGGGCATCAGCTTGTGTGCTAGAGTTGGGTCTCCACTACATCAGGCGGCCATTGATTGGAACACAGTGCGAACATTGCTTTCAAAAGTCGCCTGCCTTATAAATGCCTCCACACACAATACTTTACTAATGCTGGTGCAATATAAATGCAAGTACAACTATACTCCCCCACCTCACCATGTCGAATAAGTTGCATTGCCCACACAACAGCACATGTTTAGTATTGACAATTAACAAGGTTATCAGCGACCACAGATACTGGTGATCCCATTGCAGTACCATGTTCTTGTCAGTACACATTCCCTTTAAAGACAGTAGGGCCGTATCTAGATACAAGGTTAGAAGACCCACTATGGTGTCCACTGAAAGCTCAGTTCTTTCTGGGAGGGATGGGCCATCCTCTAGCCTCCCCGGCAGGCTATTAGGACAGCCAGACCTGTGGGTATGCAAGTAAAGAGAGAAGCAAAGAGAGGCACAGCGTCAAAGAATGCCTAGATCCCATCCTCCTCAATGATGGCTTGAGGCCAGAGGAAGTCAGCAAGAGATTAAAACAGACCTGGAAAGGCCATCCCAGTTAGCGGAACAACAGTTTTGCTGTTAGTTAGGCAAGAGAGAATTAGTGCCGTTATATAATGTGCATTTCTGAGGTTGTACTTCGTGATCCACCGATAGCTCAGTTGGTAGAGCGGTGGACTGTAGAGGTGATGGAAATCCATAGGTCGCTGGTTCGAATCCGGCTCGGTGGACTTTTTCTTTTCACTTTGAAGTGCTTGGCATGCATAATGAATACCAGTGGGATGGGGCATGAGAGCCAAGGCATGTTTGTTTCTGTGTGTGTGGTGGTGGTGGTGGCTGGTTGTAGGTCTCCGTCTATTTCATTTTGGTTCATGCAGCTGGAACGAATGGGTCACAATTCCCATCTTGCTGAAGGACATACCAAGGACCGCGCGCTTAACCATGACTGTGTATGACATCTACGGACCAGGAAAAGCTGTTCCCGTTGGGGGAACAACGGTTTCGTTGTTTGGCAAGAGAGGGTTAGTGACGTTTATAAAGCGTATTTCAGAAGTTGTAGATGTCGATCCACCGATAGCTCAGTTGGTAGAGCGGTGGACTGTAGAGGTGATGGAAATCCATAGGTCGCTGGTTCGAATCCGGCTCGGTGGACTCTTTTTTTCCCTCGTTTTTTCTGACCTTTGTCTATTGGCAGCTGCTTGCACAGAGGTTTTCATGACTTGAAGCTGTGGAGGGACACAGTGGCAGACGGTTCTGGTGTCGACTCGACCCCAGGGAAGCTGAAAAACGAGGACTGTGAAATGGCAAGACTCAGAAAAGTGAGACATGTGTATTGTCTGCCTGCACTGTTAAATTGCATAACTAATGTTGAGTGTATACTGTGTTGAGTGTGTATACCTCTGCACAACTACAATGTGATGTTCTTGCACTTGTACAGTTGGTGAAGAGGTACAGGCATGGACTAATGGCAGATGTGGACTGGATGGATCGCAGAGTCTTCCGAGAAATTGAACACGTTAATGAGGTCAGACTGAAAATAATATGTCTATTAATTCCTTTTAATAATTATTGCAGGATGTGTCTTCTCTCACAGAAGGAAAAGAAAGAATCTAACCATATGTACTTGGTGATTGAGTTTCCACATTTTCACGTCAAGGAAGAAGAATACAGAGTTGTCCACTATGAGAGAGTAAGTACAGGCTGGGTGATTGTCCCAGCCATGAATGTTCAGGTTTGCAATTGAGTATAAGAAAATGGGGCGAGGAATGTGTGTATGATGAAGTGACTGAAAGAAGAAAGAAATGGATAAGGCAGAATGCTACAGCTAAGCTGTCATTAAATAGGTGGCAAGTTCTTAAATTATCACCCACTCCATGCTGAGTAGGTTGCTGCCAGTGAATGTCACTCCCTGAATATGTTCAACTTCATACAATTGAGCTATTCCTCATTCCTCATTACTGTACATGCTATGTCATCCCTAGTGTTGTTCACCTGGGTGTTGTTGTTATTGTGCAATGTATGTATTACGGTTATACGACGGCGCTGAGGTGTACATGGATGATATACACTCGAGGCCCGAGGGCGAGAGCGTATATCATTCATATACACCGAAGCGCCGGGGTATAACTGATATATACGCCGGCTGAGCTTTTAAATGTAATTGCGTCGAATAGAAAAATGGCGCCGTCGTCGTGGCCGCACCTTCGGTCTGTCCACGCTAGCAAATTTAACGAACGAAAGTAGCGTCCATCGCAACTAGCTCTGAGAAGACGACGACTGAGGTCCGTTACTTTTGCCTGGAGTGTTTTCGTCGACGGATTAGGTCTGCAGCAATGCAAATGTATTGACACCTACTTTGTTATCTTCACACCTTCCATATTCGGGCGTGATATAACAGGATTTAAGAGCCCCTGCGACGCTAAGTGGCTTCTTAATTCCTGTTATATCCTAGTCTAGCCTGCTAGACCCTTCTTTCAGCTTGTATATGAGATATTTTTCCGCGGTTGCCATGGCAACGGGGTATATTAACCATTGTTCTCATCTGTATGTGTATTTTTGCATGTCAAAGGACATTGAGCCATCAGCGCCGGTTGCTATGGAAAATCCGGACCTCAAGATCATATTTGACCCAGAGTGGAACATGGTTGGTACTGACTGGTAGTGAAGGTTGCACTGTTAGAGCTGTCATAAATTATGCGATCACCCATATGGAGTGAGGATGATGTATGTATATTATTGTGTAATATCACATCATATTACGTATGTATTTTAGTATAGTATAGTATTGTATGTCATAGCATATTATATTATAGTGCATACAGTATATCATTATAATAATAATATCACAATCATATTGCTTCTTTCTTTGGTGCCACCCATCATTCATTAATCCACCTCTGCTTTGTTTCACTTGTCAAAGAGTGCAGTGACTCTCTCTGTAGAGATGGCGTAGGATGTTCCCTTTTAGCCTGTAACAATTTTATGCATTTCCCGGTGGTTGGAACGTGCCTATCAGTCTAAAGACTTGCCTGGGTTAAGCGGGATTCCCAGTTACACTCAATCTCAAATTCTACCACAACCTAGTGCACATGTTTGGTCTTAGTTTTTGCATCCCTCCCTTGTCATGGGGTAGGTGACTTGCTATGCCTTTCCATCCTGCCACAACCAGGAGAATCTTGTGGAGGCCAAGCACCACAAACTGACCTTCACAACCAATAGAAAAGGAGCGAGGAGAATCATTGAACCGCCACCGAAGCACAAAGTGGTCCTTCAGGTTAGAGTGAGATGTAATTGTTGTTCGTTGTTTGTCTCCCACCTGTCTTTGGTAAGTGCACACTTGTGAGTGCATGTTGATCTCTCTCTCTCTCTCTCTCTGTGTGTGTGTGTGTGTGTGTGTGTGTGTGTGTGTGTGTGTGTGTGTGTGTGTGTGTGTGTGTGTGTGTGTGTGTGTGTGTGTGTGTGTGTGTGTGTGTGTGTGTGTGTGTGTGTGTGTGTGTGTGTGTGTGTCTGCATGTGTGTGTGTGTGTGTGTGTGTGTGTGTGTGCGTGCGTGCGCATGTGTACATGTGTGTGTGGTGTACAGAACATACTGAACCAACCCCCACTGCATCCTCTGGCACCCAAAGAGAAGCAAGCAGTGTGGATGTATCGCTATTTTCTCTCTCAAGATGGGAGGGTGAGTGTCAAGGCATTTGCTCAGAAGTATCTAGTGTTGTCGGCTGTGTCACTGTTGTCGGCTGTGTCACTGTTGTCGGCTGTGTCACTGTTGTCAGCTGTGTCACTGTTGTCGGCTGTGTCACTGTTGTCAGCTGTGTCACTGTCGCCGGCTGTGTCACTGTTGTCGGATGTGTCACTGTTGTCGGCTGTGTCACTGTTGTCGGCTGTGTCACTGTTGTAGTCACTCCAGATTATTTGTATGACCGTGCATTTGTTGTGCAATCATCCATATACATCTCAGCGCCATGGTATAACTAATATGTATACACTGTGTATAGTATGTTTGTGTACAGCCCTACATACATATATTTATACATGCAGACTGTATGTATGTGTGTATGTGTATATGCTGTGTGCAGTATCAGTGTGTAAGGTATTGTGTTTAGCTTTGTAATGTTAGGGTTGGCATTGACAGTGTTTTTAATGTACAGTACATGTTGCACAGTTTCACTTCAGTTCATATTATTTAGAGTTGGGACGAATTCTACATTTGGCTTTGAATATTCTTTCTTTGTTCTACATATTCAACGAATATAATATTCACAAAAATGAGCCAATTCTGGCTATGGCTTATATACCTATGTAATGGTGAAATACAAACATTATGGTTTCTGAATCTGCTGATAAGCCAAGTATCTTAGTGTTTTACAGTTGGTTCCAGCTGAGCCCAGCACTCTATATATGGTGGAAGTAACAGTTCTGCTTCCAGTCTAAAAGCGCTGATATACTGGTAACCCTTTCACTGAAGAAACCATTCGCAGTAGTGCAAGATTCTGGTTGGAGCCGATCTGTCCACCATGTTCAGCTGCGAAGGTTAATGTATATCACAAAGTATATTTATTTTTACATATAAAATAGTAATAATATACTGAATATTCGAATATTCGTCCCACCTCTACTATTATTGTAACAATGGCCCAGTGAAGGTGTACTAATCTACTGTACATACTCGAGGCATTATAATGCATTGTAGGAATTAGTCTGATAGCATGATCCCCTGTGCTGGAGGCAATCCTCACAGCATAGGCATCATTGGCAGTGGTGTGGGAGTCATCAGACGCCCATTGTAAATCAGTGGCTAACCTTATGTACGTATACGATATGAACTTACGTACGTACGACGTATGTGCATAATAGGAAGACTATTCATACCTTAATGAAATATTACACATGTTGAGTTGACAGTCGAATGATCCTTCCACTGTACTAGTGAAAAGCTTGTAGCAGGAAACAAAGCATTGAGTTGTCAATCACGAAGGAACTTTTGTGGTGTCTTTAATCATGTAACTAGCAAAGGAACTATGTATCCCATACTTACCATTACTATCCATCTACTTTGTTCTTCCCATAACCATTAGATGTTTTGCTTTGTAAGAATCTCACTCTCTCCTCTCTCTTCCTCCTCTCTTCCAATGGACATAGGCCTTGCCCAAGTTCATAAAGAGTGTCAGCTGGACTGGGGGCAAGGAGTCAAAGACGGAAGTGCAGGAAGCACTGGACCTTCTGGAGCAGTGGCAGCCGCTCAACGCTGCAGAGGCTCTAGAGCTGCTCAATGCTGACTTCGCGGAAGAGAAAACGCACCCGGCAATCCGAAAGTATGCAGTGTCTAGACTGCAAAGAGTTGACAGCGAGGTACGTACGTGTGTGCATATGCATTCCATGCCGCCTAGTCCACTGCTGTCTGTCCTGGTACGTACATGTACATGATAACATGGAGACTACATAGTGGAATAATTGATTTGACAAGCAGCAACTAGCGTTAGTACACTACTGTAGTAGCTACTGTACAGTTACTTTCTTGAGCATTCACGTATCAAAGACAGATTTCAGTGAGACGTTTCGACCTCGAGGGTCTTCGTCAGTCACAAATAGCGAGGTTGAAACTTCTCACTGAAATCTGTCTTTGCTACGTGAATGCTTAAAAAAGTAACTGTATAGTTCAACGTTCAATGCTATAGCATGAGCCTCTACCACATCATTAGACTAGCTACGTTCATCCTATGAGTGTATGTGTGGTGGGAGTCTGCAATGAGACTGTACCTATGCCTAGCCCAGTTGCACTGTACATGAACGGCCATTTTATTAACGTTCTCGCATGGCTCTGCACGTAACGTGTGTGTGTGTGTGTGTGTGTGTGTGTGTGTGTGTGTGTGTGTGTGCGTGTGGTGTGTGTGTGCGTGTGTGCGTGTGGTGTGTGTGTGTGTGTGTGTGTGCGTGTGTGCGTGTGGTGTGTGTATGGCATGTTTCTTGTTCTCACAGGAGCTGCAGTTCTACTTACTGCAACTGGTGCAAGCCATTCGCTACGACTCACCGGCACCAATAGCGGAGCTGACAGCAGTTGATGAGGAAGGGCAGCTGCAACTCTTTGTCGACGATGCACAGTATAATGGTGTGTATATGTGTTGGGTAGGCACACTTACTCTACAGTCACACTCCATAGGTACTCCTCACTCCACATACACACACTCCACATACACACACTCCACATACACACTCATTCCAAATACACACACTCCACAGGTACTCCTCACTCCACAGGTACTCCTCACTCCACAGGTACTCTTCGCTCCACATGCACGCTCACTCCACATACACATTCATTCCACATACACACACTCCACATGCACGCTCACTCCCATACACACTCATTCCACATACACACACTCCACATGCACGCTCACTCCCATACACACTCATTCCACATACACACACTCCACATGTACGCTCACTCCTGAAGTGCTCAGTTGGTTCTGCGCTTATTCATACGTATGTATGTACTTCAATGCACACTCTTTACTTCACCCTAAGGCTGTGTAGCAGTTTGTTGTACCTGGGCGTTTCATGTGTCAGATGTTACTTGCTCGTGTGTAGCACCGAGAACGCAAGTGGAACAGAAGCTTGCTGAAGCAATGGTGGAAGGAACCACGCTGCCTGGAAAGTTATCTGCGGCTCAGAGCGAGGACCTGCCTACCATTGAGGAGTTGGACAGTGATGGGGAGGAGGAGGGAGAAGGGCCGTGGACGAGAATAGAGGAGGGATCCATGGACATGGCTAGCAGTAGTGGGAGCTCAGCAACCGATAAGCAGGTGGAGTGGGAGGGGCAGAGTGGAGAGGGCGATGTGTTCAGGGCAGAGTGGGAGAGGCCGGTGGTGTGTTTAGGGCAGAGTGGGAGGGGCGATGTGTTCAGGGCAGAGTGGGAGAGGTGGTGTGTTAAGGGCAGAGTGGGAGAGGTGGTGTGTTCAGGGCCGAGTGGGGGGGGGGGCAATGTGTCGAGGGCAGAGCGGGAGAGGCAATGTGGTGAGGGCTAGAGTGGGTGGGGCTAGTGTGGGGTAGTAGAGTGGGAGGGGCTCACCAGGAGAACCAGGGTAGGAGAAGTAAAGTACGTAGTTGGGGACAATGGCATGAAGTGAAGTGTGTGCCTTTCTGAAACGGTACGCCACAGTATGTGAAGAGAATCTTGGTCAGACCTGCCTTCCCCACCCTCTTCTTCCACAGTATTCCAGCTTGGCATCCTTCCTGGTGGACCGGGCCTGCAGCAGTACACGACTGGCCAACTTCTTCTTCTGGTGGGTCTTACTCTAAGGCATCATCATCAGTGTGTGTGTTTGTAGATCCTACCCCAAGCAAGTTGGCAACTGTATGTAAAAGGTAATGAAAAACTGGCATAAAGTTAGCTCCACCTGTCCCCCATCAGGTATTTGTCCATTGAGTGTGAGGAGAACAACGACCCTCACATCAGGGAGCGCTACACCCTTGTCAGGAGGAAGTTCTTAGAGAACCTTCTGTCTGTGAGTGATGATGAAGTGGGCGTTACAGCAGGCATCAATCAATGTGATATCATAGAGGCTCGTTGCTAGTGTGTTGATCACTGGCAGTGTGATTGTGATGACCATAGGTGTACGCAGTTGACAAAGGCCTCTAAATAATAGCCTTCTGGTCCTCTTGGAGAGAACCGGCAAACTGTCATGCTTCAGTTTGAGAGGCTCATGGCTACAGTTTTAAATGGCAGTAGTGATGTTGAGCAAAACTGTTTTGTACCTGACGAAGACTTTTGCTGTTGAAACGTTGTACTATTGCAAGCTACGCGAAATGCTCAACTTCACTACTGACATACTTCAGTCTGTTGTTCTTGTACACTTGTGTCTCCTTGCAGAGCAGCAAGGTGAAGTGGCGCCGTCGCTACCGCATGCTGGAGCAGCAGCAGGCTCTGGTGGCACGACTGTGGGACCTGCATACACAGGTCAAGGAGTTTCAGGGTGACCGCGAGAAGAAGGTATTAGGGGGGAGGAGAGGGGAGGGGAAGTGAGGGGAAGAGAAGGGAGGGGAGGGGAGGAGAGGGGAGGAGAGGGGGGAGGGGAGGAGAGGGGAGGAGAGGGAAGGGGAGGGGAGGGGAAGGGAGGGGAGGGGAAGGGAGGGGAGGGGAAGGGAAGGGAGGGGAGGGGAAGGTAGGGGAGGGGAAGGGAGGGGAGGGGAGGAGAGGGGAGGGGAAGGGAGGGGAAGAGAAGGAAGGGGAGGGGAAGGGAGAGAAGTGTGTGTGGTAGGTGTTTGAAGGAGCTGACATAGCCCTTTAGTGGCTGAGCTTCATTTTCAACATGAAGCTGTATACAGGTGGAAATTAATGTTTAATTTGGCAGTTTGTTTCATTTTGACACGCATAATTGCCATCAGTTAGTTGTCTTGCCAATACCTGTGTGGCACATTCTACTATTACATTAGCTAGAGCAGAGCAAGCTCACCTAATTCAACGCCCACAGTAGGACTGAATCCATTCCATCCGTTTCATTCGATTTCATACTCTAGATCACTCTTGTGCACGGTCTGAGACCGGGGTGGTTCAGTCTTGTGAACGATCTGAGACCTGGGTGGTTCAGTCTTGTGAACGGTCTGAGACCTGGGTGGTTCAGTCCTGTGAACGGTCTGAGACCGGGGTGGTTCAGTCTTGTGAACTGTCTGAGACCTGGGTGGTTCAGTCTTGTGAACGGTCTGAGACCTGGGTGGTTCAGTCTTGTGAACGGTCTGAGACCTGGGTGGTTCAGTCTTGTGAACTGTCTGAGACCTGGGTGGTTCAGTCTTGTGAACTCTCTGAGACCTGGGTGGTTCAGTCTTGTGAACGGTCTGAGACCTGGGTGGTTCAGTCTTGTGAACGGTCTGAGACCTGGGTGGTTCAGTCTTGTGAACTGTCTGAGACCTGGGTGGTTCAGTCTTGTGAACGGTCTGAGACCGGGGTGGTTCAGTCTTGTGAACTGTCTGAGACCTGGGTGGTTCAGTCTTGTGAACTGTCTGAGACCTGGGTGGTTCAGTCTTGTGAACTGTCTGAGACCTGGGTGGTTCAGTCTTGTGAACGGTCTGAGACCTGGGTGGTTCAGTCTTGTGAACTGTCTGAGACCTGGGTGGTTCAGTCTTGTGAACTGTCTGAGACCGGGGTGGTTCAGTCTTGTGAACAGTCTGAGACCTGGGTGGTTTAGTCTTGTGAACTGTCTGAGACCTGGGTGGTTCAGTCTTGTGCACGGTCTGAGACCTGGGTGGTTCAGTCTTGTGAACTGTCTGAGACCGGGGTGGTTCAGTCTTGTGAACGGTCTGAGACCGGGGTGGTTCAGCCTTGTGAACGGTCTGAGACCTGGGTGGTTCAGTTATGTATAATGTAAGAGTTTGATGCTATTCACAGGTAGTCACATGTTTGTAAGGAGTTGATGACAGACTCTGTCCCAGCTCCTCCTCTGACTCTCTATATGTTACTGTACTGTTGCTAGATTGATTACCTGCGTAAGTTGGTGTCGTCTGAAGGGTGGACGACCTTCCCAACTCCAGTGAGGCTGCCCCTGGATCCCACGTATGTGGTCACAGGCATGGATCCAGGTACGTACTGTATGTATGTGTCTGAAATGTGTTGCCCACCAGTGGAGTCTAGTTTACGTACATATCCATCATTCAATCAATCCCCTAGAGTGCATTGCGTGTAGGGCACACTAGGACACACAGTCCCCTGCAGCACTGTACAGATGAGACAATAAGACAACAGTATGCTGATGTGTTAGATTTCACACCATTACAAGTACTTATTAACAATGACAATTACAATTAAATGAAAATGCATGAAGGGGGACAGCACAATGTTTTGCTTGATTTGCAGTATTCTATGGAGCAAGTAGTGAATTGTCTTTATATAAAGAGTTAATGGAATTGGGAACTAATCTTCGAATAATCGAATGCTTCTAGATTTTTGGGAATGTGAGCTTTTTCTTCTGCAACAGATTGGGCCATGGTCTTCAAGAGTAACTTGTACCCAATTGGACTCACCTTCAAGACCCTGACTGGAGACAAGTACAGGGTGAGGGGAGGGGGAGAGGAGGGGGAGGGGAGGGGAAGGGGAGAGGGGAGGGGGAGGGGAGGGGAGGGGAGGGGAGGGGAGGGGGAGGGGGAGGTGGAGGGGAAGGGGAATGGAGGTAAGGAGATGGAAGAGCCTGAACTGCAAGATCCCTAACGTAATTGATAGCATTCACTGGTCCACCACTTACAGTAATTGGCTCGAATATGTATCTCAGTTCTCTTGTGATTTATGTATTTATCACAAAGCGCACAGGCATGAGTCTCTTACACTGCGCTGATCTGCTGTGCAACATCTCCTGTGCCCCTGTGCTGTGCATTTGCATGCAAAGGTAATATTCAAGCACGGTGATGACCTGCGGCAGGACGAGCTGATCCTGCAGCTGCTAGCCCTCATGGATCGGCTGCTCAAGAGAGAGAAACTTGATCTGAAGCTGACCCCATACAAAGTGCTCGCCTGCTCAAAGTCATTTGGTAAGCATTGTGTTGTAAGCTAGTGATGTGTTGTATTTCACTCTCTATAAGTCAATTACTACGTACTGTAAGCTAGTGATGTGTTGTATTTCACTCTCTATAAGTCAATTACTACGTACTGTAAGCTAGTGATGTGTTGTATTTCACTCTCTATAAGTCAATTACTACGTACTGTAAGCTAGTGATGTGTTGTATTTCACTCTCTATAAGCCAATTACTACGTACTGTAAGCTAGTGGTGTGTTTACTGTCTAAGTAATATTTTCACCTTTGAAGTATACTTCCACTCTATAAGTCATTTGGTAAGCAATGTTTATGTGGCTCAACCCTGCTTCTTCTCCTACGTACATTTGTCTGTTTCTGTCTTTGTGTGTGTTTGAGTGACGTTGCCATGGCGTATACCTACAGTAGCTAAGATCTGTCTAAGAGGTGTAGTGTAGAGAGTGCATAGCCAACACACTGTGAACCGTCACAATTGTTCACAATTCCAGTCAGGTACTTTAAATAGAGGATGAAGCCGAAAACACTAGCCAGGTCAATCAAAGATACATAAACTGAACGTTTGGCAATACTACGGCTGCCTTCATCAGTGATTAATCACACTTACAAGCAGGCGGTACATGCGTATGAAACAATCACTATAACAGTATAAGGGTTCTGTGCGCATGTGCATGAATCATTTTGGGCTATGTATGTACATATGTATGCAGCTTGCACTGTATTGAGGAGGGGAGGACAAACATACATACAGTACGTATATCCTCAACCCAGACCCATTCACTCGTGGTGGCCATTTTGTCTGGGAAGGTACAGACAAAATGGCCGCCGTGGGTGGATGGGTCTGGGCTCGAGACTACACACATAACTACTTCAACAGTAGAGGCAGTACGAGTAAAAGTACAAGCACATCATTGCTTGTAGTATTTGTGCTTTGTTGTTGAAGGTGGATGGGTTTTGTATTCTTGTAATGGGTCTTGTGTGCACCGGAGCTTCTTGATTAACAAGGGGTGGCTGTGTGATAATGTTGATTGGCGGAGAATATTGATAGGTATCACAGCTGTCACATGAGCGGGATTCCAGTTAATCTGTCCGGGGACTGATTGATAAGGTCTAATTACTGTAGCCTCTGTCATGTGTCATGCCCTTGAAGCACACAGGCGCCAACTATCCCTTTTGTGACCTAACTTCCACTCCACTTCAATTCTTCCCAGGCAGGCATGTGCCTAAGACACTGCCCACCTATGATGGTCATGCTCAGTAAAGGGTGTGTTGTTGGGTCACTGCTGTAGTGGAATGTGAAGCATTAAGGTGGTAGGGTGGGGGGTGGGGTGGGGAGGGGGGCAGTGACCCAACTGTAGCATGACCCATAGACCATAGACTCATGACCCAACAACACACCCTGTACTGAGCATGACCATCATAGGTGGGCAGTGTCTTAGGCACATGCCTACCTGGGAAGAATTGAAGTGGAGTGGAAGTTAGGTCACAAAAGGGATAGTTGGCGCCTGTGCACACACACACACACACACATACACACACACACACACATACACACACACACACACACACACACACACACACACACACACACACACACACACACACACACACACACACACACACACACACACACACACACACACACACACACACACACACACACACACACACACAGATGCGCACACACACACACACACACACAGTCCACCATAGTTGGGCACACTTGGCCAACACCGCCCACTGGTGCAGCAGTCAAGCCAGGCATGACAATGCCTCATGGACCACTGTGCGTAGGCAAGTTTCCATTTCTTATTTGTGTGCTGTATTTGCTCTGCTCTTTTGTATATGTACATATGCAAGTGGTTTGTGTGAGCCTGTGTGTATCTGTACGTATGTATGTATGTACGTACATACAGTACATACATTGGAGGTGAAGAATCGTGGCCACAATGGTACCTCGTGTGACTGAAACTCCGCGTTGGAGCATATGCCGCGAGTTCGGGCGCCAGGTCGTGGTTCGTTTTCTCCAGTTGTCACTTTCTAGCTGTGTAGTTAGCAAAAGCTTGTACAAGTTACACCAGCTTGCATAACATTAACTGACAATACAGTACATACTTTGGTGTGCGCATGTGTGTACAGTACCACTCACCCAGTGGAGTGGCATTGGGCACTAAATGTCCCTCTTACGTACTTACTGTATATACTGTATATACTGTATGTACTGTATGTACAAATGTATTCCTGCGGCATGTACAGACCTACAGTACAGTGTGTGGTATGGTTGTACTGTAGTACAATCAGGAAGGAATTCGTTAGTGTCAATACCAGTGTAATTGGTATATGCAATGACCAGTAGTGGGACTCCCTACAAGGTGTGAATGTACATCCCAACCAATTTTAAGGTGCAGTGGAGTGGGACTGTTCTATGACCACGCAGATGACAGGGTATCATCTTACCAGTCACATGTCACCAGTATGGCTGCCGGGGGAATAAGGTGTGGATTGCAACACGCTGCAATCTGTGTTAGTGTCAGCTAACACTCGTTGGGGTTTTCCTACATAAGAAGATTGTAAGGAGAGACTGGTGGTGGTAAACCACAGCTACGTGTATATGAAATACGCACTTGATTAGATGACTAAGTGTGGGTGTCCAGGTGATCACACAGCTCAAGGGTATGCAGCGTTCAAACGGCAAGATCCCAACCGATTGAGTTCTGCTGTTCTATTCCTAATGTCCACATTCCTTGTACATATTTGTATAACTGCAGCTTCTTTGAAACAGGTCACATATGTTGTATATAATTATGTATGTGTAGGACACGATGCCAAAGTACAACTGGGTGTCTGTGAGATTTAACAACATCTAACACATGCTTACTGCTGTGACAGCGCACACACACACACACACACACACACACACACACACACACACACACACACACACGCACACAACGTGCACACACACACAACACACACAACACACACACATACACAAACACACACACACACACACACACACACACACGCAACGTGCACACACACACAACACACACACACATACACAAACACACATACACACACACACAACGTACACACACACACAACACACACACACATACACACACACACACACACACACACACACACACCACCACACATGTCTATGTACAACCTGTAATCCATACTTTCTCTACAGCATTCCTTGGAACTATTGTTGCTGCAGTGTGATCTATCTCCATCATGTATGTGTGCAGGTTTTGTCGAGTATGTGGACTCCACCTGTGGTGTGGCTGATGTTCTTTCCAAGTACCGCTCCATCCAGAACTTCTTCAAGACTGCACCTGGTGAAACTGCTCCATCTGGTGACGTCAACCCTGAGGTGATGGACACATATGTGAGAAGCTGTGGTGAGTAGGAAACACTGCAGAGTCAGTTGCATAGTTGTTTCACTGCAATATGTCAATAATGACAGCACTTCAGACTACGTGTGCACGTCAGCATGAAGCAGCCTCTCCCAAATGGGACCCCACTCTCTACCACTCCTAGCATTGGGTAGTTAGGAGGCAATTGAAGAACAGAACTACTGCAGGGCAGTTTAGGGAAGCAGTAGCGGAGGTGTACATGTGTGTGCTAGTACCATGGTGATACCAGAAACTGCATTCACATGGAGTAAGCTACGTACGTATATATACGTATATAGAACAGCTCCCCACGATCCACTTAAAGTCAGCACTGAGATATGTATGTAGGTGAGAACAAATTTGTCTATTTACAATCACCACATTCTGTGCCACTCGTGGCATGCGCGTGTAGGAGCTGTACCGTGCACAACCGGATGCCACCAAATGTCCACATGCAGATGCTGCTGAAAGTCCCCTGTTACTGCCTGTTGAGTTGTGTGCAATTCTTGGCAATTTCTTTGTGCTTAACTTTCATTGAAATGCAAGCATGCTGAGATGTCAAGATGATTGTGAATTCCCTGCCACCGTGTGAATGCCCCCCATAGGTCTTCTGTTTTCTCCACAAAGAAAATGCCTTTAAAAGTTAGGAAATGCCATCATCCTAAGGCAATATGAGCTACGGGTTACCCTGGCCATGGAATGCAACTCTCCCTTTTTTAGGAATCTCTCATCTTACTTGCAAGGTCACATGCACACAAGCACCCCCCCCCACACACACACCCGAAGATAACAGACACAAACGTGATCCATAATGAGATTTAGATGGCTTCCATAGTTGTTCAATTTCTGTTTTGATCAATGGGAAGAGTGCCATCTGTAGCTGGCAGTCAGCATGACTCCCTCCCACCTGAACAGGGCTTTGGTTTGTATGTGTGCTCTTCAGTGTACATCAGTTGGAATGCCTTTCTGTTAAAGAGTTTTCCTAGTTAATTCTCCTAAATGTTTTAGTTGGTCTCTGTTAAATACTATCTGGTTGTTCATGCCTTGTAATTCTATTTCTGATGTAATGACTCTGTTATGTCTGTGCGGTGCTGTAATGACAGATGCTCATCAGTTGTCATGCAGAGATTATCATAGTATTATTTGTATGTAGTTGCCATGGCAGCAGGTAGTATAGGGCTGTCCTATATTGTATCATATCGTTATGCGGTAAACATGTGAGTGGTGTTAATGTCCTAGGCTGTCACATCCAAATTCCCACATCCCTCATACACGGTAGCAAGGAAAGGAGGATGGCAAGAAGGAAGTATAATACAGTATACGTAATACAGTATAATACAGTATGCCCTGCCTATAGATTGTGTATAAAATAGGCTGTCCACTAGGTACTCTTTAAAAGGTCAGCTGGAGGCATTCAAATCAATGTGGAGGAGTTACGTACCACCAATGACTGCACAGGAAAGTGCACCACACACAGATTGATAAGGGGCTTTGCAGGCACGTAATTGATGGGAGCTGGGGTTGTAGGTGGTGCCTCCCAAGCATGCGATTCTGAATTCACGCGATTCAGAAATAGCAGCACTGTAGTTGCATCCCCCCAGCAACAATGTGTAGGTGTGATGAGATGTATGTACATACGTACGTATGTATGTATGTGTATAATGTATATGTACGTATGTATGTGTATGTACTGTATATATTGTGCCAATACGATAGGTCTCTAGCCCTGATTAGCGAATTTGGGGGGAAGGGGGGAGGTGGGGTCTTGTCAGGCCTAATTTCAGCGGAAGTGGGAGGTGGGGTCTTGTCAGGCCTAATTTCAGGGGAAGTGGGAGGTGGGGTCTTGTCAGGCCTAATTTCGGGGGAAGTGGGAGGTGGGGTCTTGTCAGGCCTAATTTCGGGGGAAGCGGGAGGCGGGGTCTTGTCAGGCCTAATTTTACCACACATATGTACATACGCTTACATACATGAATCACACACTACATGATACAATCTTCAGTGTTGAATTAGGCCATTCGGTAGGAGATAAGCGGAATACAGATGCGTGCAGTATAACATAGGAACTGTCACTTTAACAATAAATTTTCCATTCAGGAGTATGTATGTATGCATACAAAAGAGATGAAAATTCTAGCATTCATTCTGTATTCCAAAGGTAGCCAGAGTCTTATCAGACCCTGGTATGAGTGTACCAAGGTGGCACTGCACAATGTGGGTGGGCTAGGTAGTATTTGTCCAGAAAAGATAGAAGTGTGTAACAAACCAATATTATTCACATATTGGTACGTAATTACATGTGTAACCAGCTATCAGTGTGTTCCACTTTAGTGGCCACCTTGTTCATGATAATCTATAGAGACATGCTTGCTGTGTTAGGCTGTTGATTACTGGAAAGATCAATGGTGAAGTTATGGAAGAGTTTGATTGACAGGACTCCGTTTGGACCGAACTGCAGTCTGTATCCTCCTGCTGCTGTGATTCTGCTTATGACCTTCCAGTCCATACTGAATACTACAGAGTTTTACTAGGTCGTAACCCGCTTATTGACCTCATTCTCGGGTGTTTCGTTCCCTCAGAACTGCAGTCAGTAAACATGTTTCTCTTTAGAAGAGCTCAGTAGCAACTAGTTTATTGCCCTTAATGAAGCAATAGAGCAGTCTCCTGCAATCATACTTTGTATTTCAGTTTGTAAGTGTGATTGGTTCTTGCAGCCTCATTAATGGTTGTTGTGAAAAGTTTGAATTGTTGTGGTATTGCCTGACGTTGCCCATTTGTAGCGCACCATATGGTAGTAATTAAATGTCTGTGCCTATTGCGACTGGTTCTTGCATAATGCCACTTCAGTGTGGTTGGTTATTGCAAAATGTCCGTTCCATACAGCTGGCTATTGTGTCATTACATATCTCCTGAGTGTGGGAGACCGCCACTTTGACAACCTCCTGCTGACCCCAAGTGGAAAGCTGCTTCACATTGACTTCAGCTACATCCTGGGCAGGGATCCCAAACCCTTCCCTCCACCAATGAAGCTGAGCAAGGAGATGGTGCGTTTACTCGCGTTGCCGGCTGCTTGAACAGTGTTTGCTTTCTTCTTCTGCCCATTTGTTACCTTTCTGTTTGTTGTTTATTTTGTTAATCAGTCACCTTGCTTTACATGTGTACGTACATACTGTTATGTACTGTATAATCAGCTCAAGAGCAGTTTCACTACCCTGCTCTTGCCATCACCACTCCTTTCCCCCCCCTCACTTCCTTCTTCTCCCTTTTTCCTCTCCTTCCTCTCTCCTTTGTTTTTCCTCTTCTTCCTTCCTCTCCTCCTCTTCATGCCCTGCTACTTGTCCCACTGGGTGCAGGTGGAGGCAATGGGAGGAACAGGAAGTTCAGAGTACCAGTCATTCCGCAAGTATTGCTACATCACATTCCAAGCTCTGAGAAGGTGAGGAGGGTTTGAGGGAGAGGGTGTGGTGAGAGGGTGTAGTTGAGAGGGTGTGGTTGAGTGAGTGAGGGAGTTGGTGTGGATGAGTGGGGAGGGAGTGGCCGTGGTTGAATGAGTGAGGAAGCGTGAGTGGTTGAGTAAGGGAGGAAGTATGTGTGGAGTGTGTGAGTGTGTGGATGAGTGATAGTACGAGGCTATAAGTGTGTAGGTGGTGAGCCATGTCTCCTGAACCTTTGTGATATGCTAACAACACAGTTTGTGGTGACATGGAGTTCCGATTGATAATCAAAGACCTTGCCAGTCTCTGCATGCAGTGTGAGTGACAACGCTGGCAGTGATGTCCACTAGGGAAAAGTTATCGTCATGCAGTGCAGCAGTGTTAGCTTATCTGCAAAGATTGGTATGTGATCGTGTGACTGCTTAGGGTATGTCCATTGTTGGACTGCCTTGGGAAGGTATCCTCACCAGCCAGAAAAGACCAGTTTTGGCTGGGTGTAGGCGTTCTCAAAGGGAGAGGAATGTTACCTTTTATTTACAGCCACTTGGTGTACCTGGTACTGACAGCAGATGAGGAAGTGCCAGCAGAACTGTCTTTGTATGGCTGTGTAGTGTGAAATGAAATTTGAAATTCGAACACTGGAATGGGCCCAATCTGGCCCCTTCAGTTACAGGACCTGTTGGCTGGCTGATCAGACTCACACCATTGTCCCACTCCAGCCCCTCCCTCACCCCAGCCCCACCCCCAGCCCCCACACATTCATTCAGTACTGACCTGTCCAGTATTCCTAAGGTCCATGCCTGTTCTGAGTATGGGCTTACATACTTACAGTTATGCCACAGTACAGACAATAAATAGTGTGCATACACGCACACACACGTACATGCACACACACTCGCACACACATGCACATCCACACACAAACACACACACACACACACACACACACACACACAACACACACACACAACACACACACACACACACACACACACACACACTCACATGTTCACACGTGTGCCCACACACTATGTGGGATGCTTGCACCCACACACAGCCATACTGTCTCCAACTGAAGGTGTCTCAAAGTATGTCTTACATTCAATAAGTAACTGTGGACATTCCACTAATGAACGTATTCTTAGGTGATTGCCCCACATGATGCAGTGCCATTTCCCTTCTGTAAGTAGCTGCGCCTGTGTTATGATATCTACTGCCCAACCAGCAAATTCTTTGTGCTGCGAGGTCATACTCCATGCACCTCAGTTGTCATTGAAACCTGCCTGTGTACTGCCTTCCCAGGGTACAAACACATCTAAAGACAAGAATATCTGTAGCTGAAAGTTCATGTTGCATGCTTGGCCATTAGTTGAACAATTGCTGTACCAACAGTGACACACAGTCCAAAGTGCAAGTGGCACAGTCCAAAGTGTAATTTGATCATACGTATTCATACCACAATGTAAGAGAGGTAGAAGCTCAGCAACACCATCTAGTGCATTCAGGTACTGTACATGTAGGTATATGTAGCATGTTAGAGGTCTTAAATGGTATCTGTTTACAGTTTGTGTCATTTGTAGCTATTTTGACCACATGCTGATAGTCCACAGTGACAGACTGTACATTTTTGCGCCAGAGCTGCGAATCAAGTTTAGGACAGCTGCTGTATGATTTGAACATTTTATCACCAGAGTATGAGAATTGCACTACTGTGTTCACACGGTTGAGAGGTACAATCACAACAAGACATTGTAAATCTGCTCTGCTACTGCATTACCTAGTAGGGAACTAGTCATGTGACTGTCATGTGACACCTCACTACCCAACAAGTGAATGTTAAAGCAGTGGAGCTGTAGCATGACCACTACGGCTGCTAGGAGTGTCTCAGACAGCACGTGTGAATGTCTGTGGTTGTTGTCTGTCATGACCTATGACACAATCACATGATTGTCATGCACCCTGCAATGTGTGAACATTGACACAGGTTTATGGTCACATGGTTGTCATGTGACCATTACTGGCACAAGTGCTGTGTACGTATGTAGGAGGTTCGCTCCTAGGGTTTCGGTGTGAAAACATGACATTGCTGCCATAGTAGCTATCCCTCCCTTCACTCCTCTGCAGGTCAGCCCATCTTCTGCTGAACTTGTTTGCCCTTATGATACACTCCAGTATTCCTGACATTGCTGTAGAGCAGGAGAAGTCAGTGCAGAAGGTGGGAGTCATACAGAGTGAGGGAGTAAGGTGTGGGAGTGAGGTGTGGGAGTGAGGGCCAGCGAGATATGAGAGTGCAGCAAGGTGTGCGGCTGGTCAATTGTGCGTGTGGTGTGAGAGCAGGTGGTAGTGACTAGTGAGTTGGTTTGAAGTGACATGTGGGTTGGAAGTACGTACAACCTTGAGAAGGATTGAGGTTGTATGTAATAATTGGGCCGAGCCTGAGCAAGCCCTACCTAGTGCGTTGTATGGCTGAAGTCCCTGTAGCGATGTATGTACGTATGTCTGTAACTGTATCTTCACCTGGTAAATATATTGATGTGCCTGCCCGCTACAATTTTGTATGCAATAGTGTGCATATTACTTTGTTAACACCTCGCTAAGGTGTGTGGCTGGCTCTCGGCTGTTTGGCACACAGTGTTGCGTCTGGGCTAGGGCACGCTTCAAAGGGGCTGCCTCAAGCAACAATAGGGTGCAAAGTGCTCTTGCGGAGGCATTGTGGTTGCCGGGGCGCTGTGGGATTCGTCACAATAGAGCTGCTGGCCATAGGAAACGCACAATCCCTGTACGGTAGTTGTCATGCCACCTTCCAGCCTGCCTCTGCATAGCGCTTTCTTTGCCGACAGTCTTTGCGATCAGCTCTAGCTGTTGTATGCATCATGGATAGCACACCTAATACCTGTGCTGACACAGTACGGCAAGAAAGGCTTCGGAGAAGAAGAGAACGTAAGAGGCAGCTGAGAGCAGAAGAAACTGCAGAGGACAGGGAACAGCGGTTCGCTAGTGGGCGCTGCCGTTCTTGATTGCAGTCACTTGCTGCTGATTGTTGCCATAGGAATTGCACATGCAGGACTTGCAAGGCAATGCAAGGCTCACCCCACAATGCTGTGCATTTGTCTAGTATACAGTGTAAATTGTCTGTGGTGAGGAGTGTGTGTGTGTGGAGTATCAATAGCATGCCCTCAGCGCAGACTCCATGGTGTCTGCGTTTGTATGGTCTCACGATATTGCACCAGATCTTAGTTGAATGGGTACAGATCTAGTTGAATGGGGCTACAGATCTTAATTGAATGGGGCTACAGATGTGGGGTTTCATATTTCGGCCCCATGTGTAAGCCCTGCCACAGTACCACCCTTCCCTAGTATGTGCGTGACTTCAATAGGAGTGATAGACAATAACATCATTGAGGCTCATGACTAAGGTGTTGATACTGTAACTAGCAAATTGATTATGATAGGCATACATGTACGTAGCAGAGTCAATCAGTATCAAGTGATTGCAGGACGTTTTGGACATGTAGTCCTTTGCCAACCGCATGCAGAGACAAAGACCTGCGGGGCCAAAACATCCTGAATCAATTGTGCTATTGATTAATTCTGCTACGTATGTACATATATGTTCATAGATTTGCCTGATTTGTATTATACAATTTGCCACTACCCCCATGACAATTTGTGACGAGGTGTGGTGGTGAACTCCATCAAGCTATGAAATTGGTCACCCTCCTTCGTCTCCCTGACTGATTTGTAGCTTGCATGGCTGAAACTTTGCGTTAGAGCACAGGTCACGGGTTCGGGCTCGGTTGCTGGTCCTTTGTCTCCTGTTGCTCTCCTGAGCTGTGATGTTCTGCAGCCTTACAAGCTTACAGTACCATCTCACAAACATGTATTCATGTGTGAGAAAGGGTAGTTCTCGAATACCAGCTTCAAAACAGGGTTGAAAACCTTGCCGACGTTTCGACCAGATGCTCTGGCCTTCTTCAGGGCGAAGAAGGCCAGAGCATCTGGTCGAAACGTCGGCAAGGTTTTCAACCCTGTTTTGAAGCTGGTATTCGAGAACTACCCTTTCTCATGCCTGAGCCAGCTGAGAAGCCCTCACTTTATTCATGTGTGGTGATGAATTGATAATGGTATGCATGCACTGCTATTAGCCTCGCCTGAACTGACTTGCCTTCCTCCTTAAGGTGCGTGACAAGTTCCACCTGGAGCTGAGTGAAGAGGAGGCCATACGTGTGTTGCAGAACCTCATCGATGACAGTGTTAATGCAATATTTGCTGTGCTTCTGGAGAGAGCGCACAAGATGGCTCAGGCAAGTGTGCATATCTCTCTCTCCTGTTTCTCCCACACTTACCATACAGCATCACATCTGCTCTTGTTTCCTTTGAATGGCATTGTACTGTGCTGTTGTACATGCAATGCACTTTTGTTAACTTTTTTTCACTCTCTCTCTCTCTCCCTCTCTCTCTCTCTCTCTCTCTCTCTCTCTCTCTCTCTCTCACTCACTCTCTGATCTCTCTGCAGTATTTTAGAAAGTAACTTCTCTTGTGCTAGTAATTGTTCTGTCCAGTGTATTAAATTATCAAGTTGTTCGTGTGCTGCGGTAATGCGGTGGAGCATACACTGTCGTTGTTTCCAGCAGCTCAGCATGCCTCAAAGACTGTATACTGTATGCTTGTACATGACTACTGTATAACACATATGCGCTGCTGTGGTGTGATCTCACTGGGCAGTAGCAACAGTGACACAATCAGGTGCAATTTGCAGTGCTCCAAGCGAGAGTTATGCTGGAGTACGTAATTTGAGAAGCAGCTGACTGTGGTTACAGCACTGCATTTGCATGGTCAGCATGTGGACGGTAAGCAGGGAGTGCTGGGAGTGACCCATTGAGCATGAGAGTTTGACTGTCACTCAATGAGTGCAACATACGTACAATGGGATCACGGGTGCTTCCATACAGCACACAGATGGACTGTGTTGTACGTATGTATGTATGTATGTATGTATGTATGTATGTATGTACATATGTATGTGTATGTATGTATGTATGTAAGTATGTATGTATGTATGTATGTATGTAAGTATGTATGTAGTACATATGTATGTGTATGTATGTATGTATGTATGTATGTATGTAAGTATGTATGTAGTACATATGTATGTGTATGTATGTATGTATGTATGTATGTATGTATGTAAGTATGTATGTAGTACATATGTATGTGTATGTATGTATGTATGTATGTATGTGCATATGTATGTATGTATGTATGTGTGTATGTAGCAGTACTGCTAATGGAGCATTCTAGCTAGGAGTAGACTTGTAAGAATTAACTGCAGTATATACAGTATAACCCATTCCAATTGTTGGACTCCTGTGTATGGTAGGTAAATGTGTATACGTACGTACGTACGTAATAAGAGGTCATGGGGCTGACTTAGTCTACATACGTATATTGAGCTACATATAGCTCCATCATTTTGAGTAGAGTAGATGTGTTTGTGACTTGGGTTATTGCTGAGTAATCACTTAGAAACAGAGGAATAATAATACAGTTAGAAACAATTAGTAGGTGTTTCAACCACGAGGGTCAACTATCCCTTAGTTGTCCCTCTTTGTTGATTGTATTATTAGCTGAGCAACGAACCAATCCAGTTTGTCGGCAACAGTGCAGACTATTTGTACACGGCCCATAGCTTTGACCACAAGACAATCCTCTATTCTATATACCATCTGCAAACAGCTGTGGACTACCATAAGGGAATTTCCATCATTGAATGGGCTATACGTGGCTCACCACTGTATGTATGTACAACATCATGTATGTATGTATGTATACGTACGTATATATGTATGTATGTTTGTATGTATGTATATATGTATGTATGTATGTGTATATGTATGTATTATGTATGTATGTATGTGTATATTATGAATGTATTATGTATGTATGGATGGATGGATGCATGCATGCATGTGTGTGTGTATGCATGCATGTATGTATACGTATGTATGTATATATGTATATATGTATGTTTGCATGTATGTACGCATGTATGTATGTATGTGTGGATGTATGCACTTTGTATTTTATGTTATAAAAGCTCTACATCTCATAGCAGTGATGCATGTACAGGGACCAGTGGAAACAGATATGGAATTCCAGTTCAATGTGGAAAGAAGCCATTTGGTACACACATATTATGATGTCACCATCCAAAACTCACCAAACTATATAGACAAACCTATGTGTAGGCAGCAGACCTACTGCTTGGGAGGACTTCCTATTGGAATTCCCCACTTTTGACATCTTCCTATTTCAGTAGAGGAATGTGCCTGTCGGTTGCGTGACAACAGTGCAACACTATTACGTATGTTGTTACATACATAGATAGCTGTGCCTATATGTAGTGACACATGACGTCATGCCAGGGTGAGTGAATACCTTTAGTGTACGTAGGCATGCAGGGGAATTGGTGCATACTAGGAGCACACATGCATGTACAATAGCAATGTACTGCACAAGAAGTTGCATAATGTGTAGACTGTTACACAGCTGTATGTATGTATGTATATCACATTGTATATTATTGTATATAGTGGATGCCTGCATTATCTCAGCATGATGAAATATTCACTTATACACTAGCTGACATGAAACTGTCCAAGATGTGGCACCTTGCAGATGCCTTTATCAATATTAGTAAGACTTTGACATAAGTTTCCCTAGCTATCCGCATGTTGCTTATATAACATCCCCAGACACTTACTGTTGTTTGGTGTGCTACAAGTCAGGATGGTTATTCAATGCATACTGTGTGTTCACTAGAACTTCACTGTGCGTCCAGAAACTGCATGCACTGATCATGAACACATGCAAGGTACTTTGTGTGTGTATTCGAATTCATTGAGCTTATACTGTACGTTATGCATGTATTGATATGTAATGTATATGATCAGTTGTTCTTTACACACTGTGACAACTTGTACCATGTCGAATTAAGTGAATGAGAGAACGTAGGTGGCATTCTATTATAGCTTAATAGGTGGCTTTACAATAAAATTTGTGGTGGATCTGGTAGGTGGACGGTTTATCTAATCCTTCTTGCTTTTCTGGCTTGTTCTACCCTCTACAGGGGGGCACATACAAGGCTAATTGATGGACTTTAGCCAATAAAAGTGCAGGGAGAGCAGTATGATGACAATGGACTGTGGATTGTGAGTTACCATAAGGCTATAAGAATTAGAATTATATGGAACTATATAGTTTAAGACAGTTGTGACACCCCTGAAAACATTCACACACAGATGCATGTACACTGTACAGACACAGCAGCACATACATATATATACATTCACTCACACACTCATATACACACATGCACCCGTGTGCACACAAACACGCATATTACATGTACAGCTACAGTATGTTTCTATGTGTGCATACACATGGAAACACACACACACGAACACACTCATACACACGCACACACGCACGCACACACACACACACACACACACACACACACACACACACACACACACACACACACACACACACACACACAAACTGTATATTGATGCATGCTGAATGTGTATATAGATTATATATAGATATAATTTATAGATATATATAGATTCATATCCTTTTTGTGAACGTAACGCACAGTGCTAATCAGTACAATGGGCATGACCATGACAGACACATGCACAGTTCAGGTGGCGTTATGTCTCAGATGGGCTAGAGCAGGAATGCTTGCAATGCAGGCAACAGGAGATTGATGGGGAATGCTAGACTGTGATATATGTAGCATGGTGTAGCTATCAAAACCTACTGGAGTGTGCTGCAGTGGCTGTGTTGTATTAAGGCTGGTCACTACAGTCCAAGTCTGTACGTGCCTTGTTGGCAGTGTGCGTCGAGTTCCTCTCAGTCCTCTCATCTGTTCAGGCCATATAGGGTATTTGCTTGACACAGGAGTCAAGAGGATTTGCTAGCAGTTGTGGTCTGGGCCAGAATGGTCCACTTCTTAGCAGGGAAGAAATACACCCCTACACCCAAGATGTTGCTGCTTGCTCTCTGTTTGGGGGCATTGGTACTTCACCATAGTGATGCTCAAGGTGGGTTGTCGCTTTCATTGTGCTAAAGCATACTTGTTAGAACCTTATGGGACCCTCAGCTGAGGTACGTATGTATATCTAATGCCATCTGCTCGTCTGGTGGTTAGCTACCGGGATCATAGTGGTTCGTTGTGTAGCTGCATCACTCTACAATAAACTAACAGAGATCGGACGGAATTGATAGGATTCGTATTAGTCTTAGGAATGGGGCTGCTTTTGCATGGTAATTTGGAGCCCCGATCTGTAGTATACGCACCGTCTGGCGAAGAAGCGCCTACACGTGCGGATTTCTACAAGTTTTTGTATCCTTTTGTACGTACGTATATATACAGAGTGAGAGTAGTCTGTTGATGCGCCATAGCAGGCACACACACGACGTGCAACAGAGTAATGTTCGTCTGTAGCCATGTGCTGAGCAGCTCCCGTTCTCTCTCGCTCGCCGACCTGCTACTACCCCTGGCGTAGGCTTACGGAGCGGCGATTTGAGAGTCACGCGTAAGATGGGATCGAAGTTATTCCCATTGATCGTATCGCTCTGCTTCCCTTGCATTTACGGGATTAAACTTGTGATGATTATAACCTTGACTACGTGCTGCGCTATCTTCGAATTCATAATATTCCGCTCCAGGTCCTATTGCCATATAGCTAGCTATAGACACTTCGTACAATCATTCGATCTGCCAGTAATTCGAGGTGTGTTATCAATAACTGTTTCATTGTAGGCAAATTCTCTCCTCAAATTGCAGACCCATGTTTTGGCAACTACACATTTGAAGGAACGAACTGGATTGTGCTCTGGAATGTGACGGAAGGCAACATCACCTTCACCATGTCCGGGCCATTTCCTGGATGGTTTAGCATTGGATTCTCAGACTTTCCATTTGATGTTTCAGTGAGCTCTGGGATCCATATCTAAAGTGCTCTATGTCATTTGGGACTGAATGCCATGCTGTTCTGTGCACACTGTTGACCTGCACACAGATGGTACACACTTTTGCTCATTCTTGTATGTACTCTCTCATTTGTTTGCAGCTCCATGATCTGATTGTTGCTGGGGACCAGGGCCTCTTCTTTGATGGGTGAGCATGATAACGAATACCCTGAGTGGTTGACTCACAGCTGACCATGTTCTTTGTGTGTTAATGCAGCTACATCTCATCAATGGGTGGAGGGCCCCTAGTGGATGCTAGTCAGGATGCTACATTGATTGCATTCGCAGTTGACCAAATTACTGCCGAGTCCACTGCCACATTCTCAAGGCCCTTGATCACTGGTGATGTTGATGATGATGATGCGCTTGATGTCCCACTCTATCTCCAGTATGCTTATGGCAATATCACTAATGCTAGTTTGAACCAGATTGGCGATCCCGGGGATAACAGATGGATAAGCAGGCACCAGCTATCTTTTGATTGTTCAGGTGTGCTACAATTTTTGTGTTTAGTGGTTGTTATGTGATGGAGGTGTAGTTATAGAATGCTCTGTAGACCATGTGTATGCATGTAGCTCTACTGCTACATGCATGGATATGGATCTTATGGCCCCAGACACTTGCACAGCATTCCTGCAATGGAAAAAATGAACTCTAGTTGTGAACTGTAGTACACGCTGACTTGTGGCAGCTGAAGAGCCCGTATATAAGTTGCCACAATCGCTGCACTAATGCAGGCGCTAATACGTAGCAGCCAATACGTAGCCATTCTGTGCATGGACTGACTGTCTTGTATTTGCTGTCCCTGCAGTTTCCTCACCTCCACGCAATGTCACCTTTGTGAGCGGCACAAACACAAGTGTCACGCTGAGCTGGCTTCCCCCTCTGACACCCAATGGAGTGGTACAGTTTTACAGGGTCACAATACCCTTTGAGTCTGCTGTGGTGCAAGACACACCTGGCAATGAGACCACTCTGACTGTAAATGGACTGATACCAGGGCTGACCTACGAAGCCCAGGTTGAGGCCTTCACTACAACCTTTGGCATTCCCAGCCCTGGTGTGTCAGTGACAACACGTAAGTTTACTGTAGATTAGGAAATGGATGCTTTATTATGGTGTGTGTGTGTGTGTGTGTGTGTGTGTGTGTGTGTGTGTGTGTGTGTGTGTGTGTGTGTGTGTGTGTGCGTGTACATCAACATGACACTTTTCTTTATTATAGATATGCATGGCATTTGTTTGTTTTTGTTTTTACCAGTCTTCAGTACTGGTGATTAAAGTAATAATGATTAGTGACATGTTCAAAAACCAACTGTGTGTGTGTGTGTGTGTGTGTGTGTGTGTGTGTGTGTGTGCGTGCGTGCGTGTGTGTGTGTGTGCTTGTGTGTGTGTGTGCATGCATGCGTGCGTGTGTGTGCTTGTGTGTGTGTGTGTGTGTGTGTGTGTGTGTGTGTGTGTGTGTGTGTGTGTGTGTGTGTGTGTGTGTGTGTGTGTGTGTGTGTGTGTGTGTGTGTGTGTGTGTGTGTGTGTTTATGTGTGTGTGTGTGTTTATGTGTGTGTGTGTGTGTGTGTGTGTGTGTGTGTGTGTGTGTGTGTGTGCGTGCGTGTGTGTGTGCTTGTGTGTGTGTGTGCATGCATGCGTGCGTGTGTGTGCTTGTGTGTGTGTGTGTGTGTGTGTGTGTGTGTGTGTGTGTATGTGTGTGTGTGTGTGTGTGTTTATGTGTGTGTGTGTGTATGTGTGTGTGTGTGTGTGTGTTTGTGTGCTGGTGAAAGGTCACGCATTTGCATGAAATAACGTCATAGCTATTGTCATGGCACAGTGAGCGTGTAGAGCTGCACTGGTACATTGACTGTACATACATAGCCAGTGACTGATGTCTCTGCATGTGCTGTATGTATGCGCACACACACACACACATGTTACAGGTCCATCTGCTCCGGTTCAACTCATTACTGAACCAAGAGAAAATGCATCAATGCTTCTGTCATGGATGGAAGACAGCGTATACTATTATTCTTATTATGCGGATTATGGCATGGCTTTTTACATGTATGAGCTCCAATATGAAGGGATACAGTCACCTAACCCAGTTTCATCAGACTTTTTTGAGCCCCAAACAGTGTCCCTTGGGAATGTAGTTATGTTCAACTTGACTGATCTCGTACCCGGATCTACTTATGAGTTTTCTGTTCGTGCTACGAATGAAGCTGGCCCTAGTGGATTTGTCACAGCCATTAACACAACACTGGAAGAGGGTTAGTCAATGTTGTGTGTAGATCATTGCATGCTTCTCAATGTGATGGAGCTACGTATCTTAAGTGATTGCAAGTGTGTGTGTGTGTGTCTTCAGTTGTTTCACATGCCAATATAATTATTGCGAAATAGATGCAATAGTACTCGGTGTAAGTGGTATAGCAGTGACATACGTACGTCACTGGTTGGCGCTTATTCAGACATGGTCAGTCAACAGTTGGGCCTAGAGCTACTGTATATTGTTTATCTGCAGGGCTGACTTACTTAGGCGGCTAGATATACAGAATCATGATAAAATGTAGCAGTAGCAGTGGCAGCACTATCCAGGTCAATTAAAATAGTGATAAAGACGTGCTGTCATCGTGTTGCCTCAACATTTGGTTTCATTGAATTGACCTGGCTAGTGCTTCCAGCTAATCCATCATAGCAGCTGCATGTGGGAATGCTGCATGAATGTACCGTACTACACAACTACGTACCTCCTCAGAGTAATGAGTTCCGCACTATATATCACTGTACCCCTCTGGTCTTAGTGCACATTAAATACGACAAATGCAGTCATTGTATTCTGTATCAATTTTCACTGTAAGGAAGCCCATTTTGAAATTTTCTCCCTGTTGCAGCTCCTTCTCCGCCCCGCAATCTGACTGCATTGAGCATCACAAATACTCTCTACAACATGAGCTGGCTCCCACCTCTGACGCCCAATGGAGTGGTACAGCTTTACAGGGTCTCCATCTCTGGAGCAACCACTGATGCACAGAACACTTCAGACACAAGCGCGATTCTAGACTTGGACATGGCACCATCTGGTCTAGCCTTCTTTGTTACAGTTCAAGCTTTCACAGTTGCCTTTGGAGGAGCTAGCTCTGAAGTAACCATTATAATACGTAAGTGTGGAATGCCATACTTATGGCCAAATCGGACTATGGTTCCGATAAAGACATTGCACTGTGTATGTGCATAAAGGCATTGCACTGTGTATGTACATAAAGGCACTGCACTGTGTATGTGCATAAAGGCATTGCACTGTGTATGTACATAAAGGCATTGCACTGTGTATGCATAAAGGCATTGCACTGTGTATGTGCATAAAGGCATTGCACTGTGTATGTGCATAAAGGCATTGCACTGTGTATGTGCATAAAGGCATTGCACTGTGTATGTGCATAAAGGCACTGCATTGTGTATGTGCATAAAGGCATTGCACTGTGTATGTGCATAAAGGCATTGCACTGTGTATGCATAAAGGCACTGCACTGTGTATGTGCATAAAGGCATTGCACTGTGTATGTGCATAAAGGCACTGCACTGTGTATGTGCATAAAGGCATTGCACTGTGTATGTACATAAAGGCATTGCACTGTGTATGCATAAAGGCACTGCACTGTGTATGTGCATAAAGGCACTGCATTGTGTATGTGCATAAAGGCATTGCACTGTGTATGTGCATAAAGGCATTGCACTGTGTATGTGCATAAAGGCACTGCACTGTGTATGTGCATAAAGGCATTGCACTGTGTATGTGCATAAAGGCATTGCACTGTGTATGTGCATAAAGGCACTGCACTGTGTATGTGCATAAAGGCATTGCACTGTGTATGTGCATAAAGGCACTGCACTGTGTATGTGCATAAAGGCATTGCACTGTGTATGTGCATAAAGGCATTGCACTGTGTATGCATAAAGGCATTGCACTGTGTATGTGCATAAAGGCATTGCATTGTGTATGTGCATAAACGCATTGCACTGTATGCTTTGTCACTTGTATATGTATCCTTTCCATACGTATTACTGAATTAACCCAATGCCTCGTTATATGACTGTGCAGCTCCGCCCTTCTTGACTGCCATAATGACCAATTCATCAGTATTTCTGACATGGGATGATGACCCAGAACCCTTGTCTCAGTACGAGATATCTCTCACTGGCGTGTCCACCCCCAATCCTGTTACAGCTGCGTTCTTTGCAACACAGACATTTACAAGGCAAGATACTACTCTTCAAGTTGATGGACTACTATCGGGAACAACATACCAATTCTCTGTCCGTGCCCTTGGAGAGGCTGGACCGAGCCCTTCTGTCTCTGTCGTCAACACTACACTTGAAGGATGTGAGTTGCTGCTGCACATGCAGACAGTATTCATGATCATACTGTATAGTATACTGTATCTTAGCTATGATAATATGTACATTACTGAATGCATTCATGTGGCATTTCATTTAGGCCTAGAGTTACTAGGCGATATTTTGGTATGTTGGACTGCTGGTACTGCAGCTGCATAAAGTAATTATATCTTGTGCATACAATTGTATTTGATGACATTTATGATCAATCATCTTTGCCTTTACTTCGTTGTAACCTACATATTCATTGATCATAGGCACAACGTGTAATGTCCCCATCTGCTCATGAGGGCGAGTGTCCTCGAATGTGCTCCATCCACTCAAACCAGTACCACTGGTTTCCTGCCGTGAAATTCCTCTTTTTCTTCTAATTCCAGTGCCTTCAGTACCAGAAAATCTGAATGTGAGAAATGTGCTTGCCAATCAGTTCACATTGGAGTGGGAGCCTCCCTTTCTTCCAAATGGGATTATTCAGTTTTATGTGGTGTTTGTGCAAGGAAGTGATACCCTGAACCAAGTACCTGCTAGCTTTTTTGAGATCCAACAGTTTCAAACACTTGACTTATCAGTGAACATAACTGCAATGCCCTACTCCTTGTATGCGGTGGCTGTTGGTGCTGTCACTAATGCAGGACTTGGAAATTTGAGCAGAGGAAGTGTGTTCACAGCTGAAGCTCGTGAGTTTGCATGTACAGTATAACCTTGACTCTGCTGTTATTGGCATCATGACTACAGACATTAAACGTACCTACCTAGGCTGTCGGCTCAACAGTGGGAGAAGTATATAATTATGCATGCCAATACAATATGTATATCCACCCCATAATAATAAAGTACGTAACAACACTTGCAGTTAGGTTATCAGAGTGTTCTGTAGCAGTATGTGTCATCACTGATTCATATCAGTATATTCATATATGACATCACTAGTTTTGAGTAAAATTGCATACTGTTTCTTCCTTTTAGCTCCATCACCAGTTCGGGATCTAACTGCTGTGATATTGAGCTCTACTGGGGCACAACTCAGTTGGAATTACCCCCTATCTCCAAATGGGCCAGTAGGATTCTATGTGTTAGACATTACTGGTATTTCCCTGGATGGCTCCCGCCCCCCTTTCTCCCAGTCTGTCCCCATTTTGTTCCCCGACCCTGTATGTGTCGGGTGGGAGGTAGACCTGCCCAACTGCTCAGTGTCTTTAACAGGCTTGACCCCGTACACATCCTACAACTTCAGTGTTACCACAGTAACACTTGTAGATAGCTTGTTTGGACAGCCAGCTACTGTTTTCAATACCACCCTTGAAGATGGTAAGTCACCTGTCATGTTTAGCAGGTGATTCCTGTATGTATTAATGCATACACTGTCATTTTAAATGCTTGGAGTAATTTTGTCTCTGATTGTCTGTGATTCCTGCAGTGGCATCTGCCCCTAATGTGACTTCAGTCATGTCCTTTGGCAACAGTATCTCTGTCAGTTGGCTCCCTCCAGTCCTCCCAAATGGACAAGTGCTCGGTTACAATTTGACAATCACAGCCAATACCTCAGAAAATGGCCAAATGCAAAATGTCTTGCTGCCAGCTTCTTCCCTTAGCTTCACTTTCTCTGGCTTGGATCCTGTCACTGACTACACAATTCAGATACAGGCAGTTAACGGCTTTGGTGGTGGTGAAGTTGCACTAGTGGCAGCGCAGACAGGTTAGCAGCACGGATGTATTCACGTACGTATATACATACGAGGTTTCTGATTTTACAGCATGTTGTATAATTGCACGCATGCACTGTATGGGGTCTAATATTTCACAAACATTAATTGTACAAACATTGTACTTAATTGGGAAAGCACACATGTAGTGAATTTCCGTAGAAATGGGCAAAACGTACATACGTACAGTACGTAGGCACAAATGCTGTCTTGCTAAGTTGCATGCAGGTCCATCCAAGTTAAGCCACTACGTACAGCTACGCACACACACACACACACACACACACACACACAGAGAGAGGCCAATATAGTGTTGGCTTGCAGACATGCTTTGAATAGAATCTCACGTTTATGGAATTTGCTGAGGCCACATTTACTGTAATTGGCCCCTTCTTGTTGGTCTTGTAGGTCTAAGCCCTCCATCAGAGCCACTCAACCTCACTGCCACTGCCATCAGTTCGTCAGCAGTCACACTGTCATGGGACCCTCCGTCCATGCTGGGTGACACCGTTCAACAATACCGTGCTGTGGTGGGGATATTAGTAGACGGCAATATTCCACCTGAGGAAAATGAGGAGGACCGAAAGAAGCGTGTTTTGCCAGATGGTCCTCAAGTCATCCAGCTTGTGAATGAGACTTTTACTAACGATACCTCACACACGTTTGTGGGGTTGGTCCCATTTACTACATACACCTTCACTGTTTTTGCGGAGAATGAGGCAGGACAAGGACCAGGTGTCAGCGCCATGGAAACAACACTTGAAGATGGTAAGGCTGTCTCGAATGACAGTGTATATTTGTTCTGTGCTGTACTATTGTCGGATGCTATTGCTGAGCTGCCTCACGAGCATTATGCTTTCATACAGCATTATGCATGAATCCATGGGTGCATTCCACTGTAAATCCGTGAGAACAGCAACTGAAAGGTGCAATCTTGTGCCTTCTTTTCTTACATTAGTTCCATCTGCTCCTCGCAACCTAACACAAACTGTGGATAATTCCACAGAGTCATCCATCTACCTGCAATGGGAAGCACCTCTTTCACCCAATGGTGTCATCAGTAGATATCAGATAACCTATCGTGGACTCCAGACACCTAATGCAGTGTATATTGGGAACTTTACATCAACTAGCTTGCAGCATGTTGATCCCTCAGTAACGTCTTTCAACCTGTCTGGAGGTTTGATACCAGGCTCATCTTATGAGGTATCTGTTCAGGCTGCCACTAGCGCAGGACTTGGGCCTAGCAGTGACACCATTGTTGCAGTGACTGCGGAGTCAGGTGATCCTATGCATTTTATATGGTCCACTGTAAACACATGCTGCCAGTGAATAGTGAATATGGATTGTGACTGCAGGTCACATGCAAGACCATGCAGTGTTAGGGATGGTATTACAGTATTATTATTATTATTATTATTGGCAATAATACATAATTTAAGTAGTTTTAAACAGTACAGAGTTGGCAGATACACATACGTAGAGTATGAGCATCTACTTAAGTGCATGACTATATTGACATGATAATAATGTCATATATACGTATGTACACGTACGTATGTACTTAGCTCCATACTGTTCACCTGCAGTACCTCTCCTCTTACCCCTTCAGCTCCCTCGGCACCCCTCTTCCTGACCTACACCCCTGGAGGTGTCCTCAATGATAGCATCTCACTGACTTGGCTTCCCCCTCAGCACCCCAATGGTGTCGTTCGACTCTATGAGCTGCAATGGTCATCTTTTGGTGTGTACCTCTCTGTGAACACAGCAGACAACACCACAATGGCAGTGCTGTCTGGCCTGACCCCTGGTACCCAGTACAATTTCTCAGTGAGGGCCTTCACTGTGGCCTTTGGACCATTCAGTGCTCAGCTGACCCTACACACTGCTGATGGTGAGGATATGCTGTACTATTTGCGACAGGAGGGAGTGCCCTCATGCTGCATAGGGATTGAATAGAAGAAGTCTGTCTAATGATTTGTATCATTCTTCATCCTCTTTCAATTCAGTGCCCTTGGTTCCTCAGGATGTGAGGGCAATTAGTAATGGGTCTACCTCTGTTGTGGTGACGTGGAAGGCACCTGCAGTGGTCCTCCGTGAGTGCGCGCATGATGAATTCAGCATGCAGCTCACAAACCATGCACAGCCTGTGCATCTAGCATCTTGATTGTACATATCACAGCTACGTATCTGTATTGCAGCTTGGTGTTAGGGAGTTATGATCATGTCATTAATAATAATCTATTGTAGATTTATAATTGCATTTATTGTCATGGTGTGTCATTGCATGGTGCAGACAGACTGCATGGCATGCATGCATTGTGTTACTTTAGCGTCTCTCTCTCAGCTCATGACAACAGTCTGACCACCTATGAGGTGCAGTACCGAGGAGTGGACTCTCAAAATCTCCTGACCACAACCTTCTTTGTTGCGGTCACTGTTCCTGTTGGAATGACATTGTCTTATAACATTTCTGGTCTGATGCCCTACTCTGTGTACAATGTGTCTGTGAGAGCAACAAACCAGTATGGAGTAGGAGACTTCAGTGAAGAAGTAACTGTGCGGACAGAGGAAGGAGGTGAGTGTGTGTACTGCAACATGTAAGAGTGGCAGACAATGCATGCACCATTTCGCCATAACATACATCTACTTGCCGTATCCGACTGTGAGCATGCATGTGTTTATACGTGCTTTAATCTTATCTGTACAGTGTATTGAAAGGGATTTTACATATGTAGCTTAGCCACTAAAGGCATGCTTTTCTTTTGTGAATATACTGTTTTAATTACTGTGCAATTGAAGGATGTTGTGGAATATCTCAATGCACCCTATCTCAATCTACGTATCTCCTATTTCCACCCTGTTGCTGACACATAACACTGTCCTGCAGAGGCATCTGCTCCCATTTCAACTTTTATCATTCCATCGGGCACCACAATTTTAGTGATTTGGCTCCCTCCAGAATTCCCAAATGGAATCCTGCTTAGCTATAACCTGACGATTGCACTCAACACATTGAACAATACTGGAATGCAAGCCTTCACTGTGCCAGTTGATGACCGCTTCTTTACTTTCACTGACTTGGAGCACTCTACTGAATACCTAATTCAGATACAAGCAGTAAACGGCTTTGGCGGCGGTGAAAGTTTGCAACTGGTGGTGCAGACAGGTGAGCTGCATCTGATTTCAGTGCCACTTGAGCGTTCACATGAACTACAATCAAATGAGTTAACACTGTACTGCGAAATGTTGCATCATTCCAGGCTATCCATGTTCAAAATACTCTGATACATTAGAGTGCACTGTATGTACATACTTTATATGTATGTATACCACAGCATGTGAAAATACTACCCACAGCATCCTGTCAGCCAATAAGTATAGCTAAGCGATGGATATGTGACATATGTTGTCTACGTCTATGTGGCCATGTTGCCTTCATCCCTCCTTGTATATAGGTCTAATCCCTCCATCAGAGCCACTCAGCCTCACTGCCACTGCCATCAGTTCATCAGCAGTCACACTGTCATGGGACCCTCCATCCATGCTGGGTGACACTGTTGAGGTTTACCTTGCTGTGGTGGGGATAGATTTACAAAACCTCTACTCATTCTCCTATCCATCTTACAATGAACCCCAAAACCAATATCAAGACGGTCCCCCAGATTATAATGGGCAAAATGAAGGAATTCCAGACTATGGCTTCTCAGTTCCATTTCAGTTTGTACAATTTTTGCAGGAGAATGTCTCTGATATTCCACCTTTACCTTGTGGATTTTTTGCAGTACCATTTAACACTACAGGAATCCCATTAAATAGTACCAGTGAAGGTGCAGGTAATTACAGTCAATACCCCGAAGGACCGGGGATTCCAGTGCGTTCATTCCCCGGTGCTCCACCTGGACTATTCGTTGTGAACCTGACGGTCACAAATGAAACCTCACACACATTCATGGGATTATGTCCGTTTACAACGTACAACTTCAGTGTCAGTGCAGTGAATATGTTAGGAGGAGGACCATATGCTGACGTTTCGGCTACAACACTAGAAGATGGTGTGTTGTGTGCATGTGTGTGAGTGTGTGTGTGAGTGTGTGTGTGTGTGAGTGTGTGTGTGTGTGTGTGTGTGTGTGTGTGTGTGTGTGTGCGCGTGTGTGTGTGTCTGTGTGTGTGTGTGTGTGTGTGTGTGTGCGTGTGTGTGTGTGTGTGTGTGCGTGCGTGTGTGTGTGTGTACGTACATGATTAGTGTTTATCATTCTCTTCCTCTACACAGTTCCATCTGCTCCTCTCAACCTTATGCAACTTGAGAGAAATTCCACAGAGTCATCCATCTACCTGCAATGGGAAGCACCTCTTTCACCCAATGGTGTCATTATTGAGTATCAGATAACCTATCGTGGACTCCAGACACCAAATGCAGTTGTGGAAAACTTTTCATCCCCTAGCATGCAGCGCATAGGGCCAGTAACGTCATTTAACTTATCTGGAGGTTTGATACCAGGCTCATCTTATGAGGTATCTGTTCAGGCTGCCACTAGCGCGGGACTTGGGCCTAGCAGTGACACGATTGTTGCAGTGACTGCGGAGTCAGGTAAGCATGTGCACATTATGTGAGGTAACCGTTTATTTAGAGGTCTGTTTCAATGTACGTATGTTCAGAGCATCATACTTAACATGTTAAAGCTTGAGATACGTAGCTGAACAGATTTACAGTATGTGTGCTGCCGTATATGTCAATGATGGCTTAGCCTTTTTCATGTGGCTTACGTACAATCATGAATTCAAATGAGTATTTCATTGATCTGCTCAACTTCAGCTCCCTCAGCACCACTCAACCTGACCTTTCCTCCTGGGGGCGTCCTCATCAACAGCATCGCACTCACTTGGCTACAGCCACAGTACCCCAATGGTGTTGTCCGGTTCTATCAAGTGCAATTAGTTTCTACTGGAGTAGGGGAACCGTTGCTTGTCAACACAACTGACAACACAACCATGGCAGTGCTGTCTGACCTGACCCCTGGTACCCAGTACAATTTCTCATTGAGGGCCTTCACTGTGGCCTTTGGACCATTCAGTGATCAGCTCAGCCTACACACTGCTGACGGTGAGGACATGCTGCACCAGCATGCAATGATTAATGGCCTTCTACAAATGTGTACATAGGAAATTGGACTAAGATGGACTTATTGCTTACTAGGAAGTACATGCTGTCCTGTTCCTTTCCTCCTTCAGTGCCCTCAGTGCCTCAACATGTCACTGCAAATGCCAATAGTTCCACCTCCGTGTTGGTGGCTTGGATGGAGCCTGCTGTGTCCTTCCGTGAGCACATGCATGACTGCAACTGACTGTGACTGTGAACTGAGAATGTTCCACTGTAATGTACATACAGCAAAGAGATATGTATGTAACTCAAGGAAGACTGTTGCTCAACTTTAATGACTTTGTAAATTGTACAATAGCCAGATAGCAGTGCAGTCCCAAACAATAATTACATATTGCATAGAGAGAAGTACACAAACAACATTCGTTTAAACAACTTTTTATGGATAACCAGATAGAACCATCAATCTTAACAGGTGCACAATAAGCTTAATACAATTCAATAAAAAGAGTGCATATACGTATACGTATATACGTATGTGAGTGTCTGTAATATTGACGACTTATATGCACTACAGCATGTCAACAATTTTGCATTAATTCCTCCGATGTACCTACAGCTTCAGTATACAACTGCCTCCATTGTCTTCCTTTCAGCCCACAACAACAGTCTGACCACATATGAGGTGCGGTACCGAGGAGTGGACTCTCCTAATGATGTGAATGACATGTTCCTTAGTGTAGTGATTGTTTCTGCTGGGATGACGCTATCTCGTACAATTTCTGATCTGATGCCCTACTCTGCCTACAATGTGTCTGTGAGAGCAACAAACCAGTATGGAGTAGGAAACTTTAGTGAAGAAGTGACTGTGCGGACAGAGGAAGGAGGTTAGTATATGTAGATGTGAAGATACATTGTGCTATATATAATGAAGCCTATGTATTATGATAATGGTGGTGAATGAACGTATTATTAAATTGTATGCTTTGTTCCATCTTGTCACCCCACCAATATAGTCAAAGTCATTTGTATGCTCCCCTTGTCACCCCCACAGTTCCGTCTGCTCCCCTCAATGTGACACTGCGTGGCAGTACACCCACCTCCCTGGAAATCTCTTGGTCCACGCCCTCTTTCAGTAATGGGGCCAACCTCACATATCGTGTGGAGTACACAGGCCTGGTTACAGAGAATGCAGTGAACGACTCATTCTCTACACCCAACTTCCTAGTGAGCTCCACTACCTCAGTGACCATCAGTGGCCTTGTGCCGTTCTCCACCTATACAATCGGAGTGAGCGCTAGCACAAGTGCAGGTGCTGGACCCACTGCATCCATCAATGCCATGACTGCAGCAGCTGGTGAGTGGCAATGAACAATTCACATGCCCAACTTAGTCATGCATAAGTGCACATTAATACTCTGACACATAAGCACTCACTCACTCATTCACACATAATGTGCAAATATGTCAACTTTATAATATGTTACCTAAGTTTGTATGTATATTATTATCTCACACAGCTCCATCACAGCCTGAAACATTGACGATTACATTTATCAATGCTACTGCTGTGTCTGTGGTATGGGAGCCTCCGCTTTATCCAAATGGGGTCATCTTAAACTACACAATTGACATAGCATTACACGTTCCAGAGTCTCTTCCATTCATTACAAGTATATCAGCTGACACCAACGAGACACTTGGAGGCCTTGAGCCAGCTACAACGTACACTGTGGCTGTGAGAGGAATGACGGCTGCAGGCACTGGTGACGCTGCCACCGTCATTGTGACAACCCTTCCTTGTGAGTGTAATCAATAACCTGCTTGCTTCTGTTTCTCATTGTGTCTTTTAGATGGACGCTCTCGGTCATTCCTAACTGTAGAGGGTAACAAACTGTAGTACTACATATGCTAGGATCAGCTGTAGTGCAGTTTACCACTGTTGTGTGCTAATTTTGATTGTCTCATTTTGCTCTGCCTTTTATACAGTGACTCCAGACGGTAGCGTGTTGGTGATGCCTCAGAATGTGTCTGTCAATGATGGGCAGAGTGTCACATTCATGTGTGTGGTTGATCTGGTTGGCAGCTACGTGGTGCAGTGGAGCCACAACGGTGAGGTGCTGCCAGGAGAGAACCAGTCCTTGCTGACTGTGAGTGCTGTCACAGCAGCACAGGGAGGGACCTACACCTGCTTAGTTGTCAATGAAGTTGGGAGTGGCATGGACAAAGGCATACTCTATGGTAAGTGAGGAATTATGAGTTTCATTATCATATTGTAAATTTCATCTTCTGTCTTTTGTTATGAATGTATGTAAAAGGAGTAGTACTTTTGCAAATGCATTAAAGGATGCAAATACATTAAAAGTGATATATACCTGTGTTTCTTCCTCCACCCACAGTCAATGCTTTCTTCTTGGAGCACCCAGTGTCAACAGTGATCTTTGTGGGAGAGAATGCCACCCTCTCCTGCTCTGCTGTTGGCTTCCCTGCTCCTAATATTTCCTGGATCAAAGATGGAGGAGTTGTGGAGGAAAGTGTTGGAATAGAGATTTCAACCTCGTCAAATGGCACACAAACACAGAGTGTCCTGACAATCACAAGCGCAAAAGTGAATCTCACTGGAGTGTACCTCTGTCACAGCATCACCACTATCGAGGGGTTCCCTCCTGAGTTAGTTGAGAGCAACCCAGCAAACATCACAGTGCAAGGTACACAGCTTGCGACACATATACGTACCTTCTGAGTACATACTGTATCTTAAGATTTGCGCGTATTTTCCACCTCCCTTTTAAGTTTATGTGCACTCATGTATATTATGAATATGGCAACACTATTGATCATTATTTATTGTGCCTGTTAGTAGGTACATTAACATGAAGTGTAGTAGAATTAGATGTAGTGTTGTACAACTTGTTTTCTGTCTCCCTACTACAGGTCCTCCTGACACACCTGTGGTGACAACTTTGCAGGCCAACACTACATCCATCTTCTTGTCATGGGAAGAGCCGGCAGACAACAATGCTCCCATCCTGATGTACCAAATCACACTGCACGTAGTGGGCGATGAGAGTGGAAATACATCAGTCTTCACATCAGCCACTACTGAACTGACTGTGACCGGTCTGACCCCATTCACTGTGTACTCTGTGCAAGTGGTGGCGGTGAACAGTATTGGGTCTAGTCCACCGAGTCCAATCACGACAGTGATGACTGCAGAAGGAAGTGAGTGTGTGTATATCTGTCCTGGCTACATACACCTGTACCATTAATGATATATGTTCCATGTTCCATGTATTTTGTATCCCCACGTATGCTTTAGTGACATTTCAGTATGTAAATAATGAATTGTGTAGGAGGATGCTCATTGCCTGTATGTATGGGGCAATGCATTGTGTATATGATTAGTACAGTAAGGCTGTTAGGTATACATTACACCTATGAAGGAGACACTAATAATGAACATCTGTCGACTGAAAATATGTACGTATGTTTGCATTTTCATACTTACCTATAGCTCCATCACAGCCTGAAGCATTGACGATTACCTTTATCAATGCTACTACTGTGTCTGTGGTGTGGGAGCCTCCTCTGTATCCAAATGGGATCATCTTAAACTACACAATTGACATAGCATTACACGTTCCAGAGTCTCTTCCATTCATTACAAGTATATCAGCTGACACCAACGATACACTTGGAGGCCTTGAGCCAGCTACAACGTACACTGTGGCTGTGAGAGGAATGACGGCTGCAGGCACTGGTGAAGCTGCCACTGTCATTGTGACAACCCTTCCTTGTGAGTATCACTGGCCTGCTTTACACTGTCTAACATGCGAATGCTTTCTCCTGCAATATCTAGTTGCCGAGGTAACACACTGTAGTACTATGCATGGATCAAATGTACGTATACAATGCTTGTATACTCACTGTCATTTCATGTTGCTCTGCCCTTTCTTTATACAGTGACTCCAAACGGTAGCGTGTTGGTGATGCCTCAGAATGTGTCTGTCAGTGATGGGCAGAGTGTCACATTCATGTGTGTGGTTGATCTGGCTGGCAGCTATGTGGTGCAGTGGAGCCACAATGGTGAGGTGCTGCCAGGAGAGAACCAGTCCTTGTTGACTGTGAGTGCTGTCACAGCAGCACAGGGAGGGACCTACACCTGCCTAGTTGTCAATGAAGTTGGGAGTGGCATGGACAAAGGCAGACTCTATGGTAAGTGTGATGAATTATGAGTTTCATCATCATATTGTAAATTTCATCTTCTGTCTTTTGTTATGAATGTATGTAAAAGGAGTAGTACTTTTGCAAATGCATTAAAGGATGCAAATACATTAAAAGTGACATATACCTGTGTTTCTTCCTCCACCCACAGTCAATGCTTTCTTCTTGGAGCACCCAGTGTCAACAGTGATCTTTGTGGGAGAGAATGCCACCCTCTCCTGCTCTGCTGTTGGCTTCCCTGCTCCTAATATTTCCTGGATCAAAGATGGAGGAGTTGTGGAGGAAAGTGTTGGAATAGAAATTTCAACCTCGTCAAATGGCACACAAACACAGAGTGTCCTGACAATCTCAAGCGCAAGTGTGAATCTCACTGGAGTGTACCTCTGTCACAGCATCACCACTATCGAGGGGTTCCCTCCTAAATTAGTTGAGAGCAACCCAGCAAACATCACAGTGCAAGGTATATATGTATATGGCTTGTTATCAAGCATAAATACCTTCTGAGCGTTTTTAGAATTGTATTTGTGCCACCACCATTTGTCATTCCACTTGAACCCACCCTGATCGCCTTACGTATTTGGGATAACTGGGGAGACAATCACTGTATGGGTCCCAGTCAGTAACACTGAGTCACCACCCCCACCTTAACACACAGCGAAGCAGACTGGTTTGGGGTTATACCTGCCAATACCTGTAATACGTATCATTACAGCAATACATGTAATGTATACCCCGGGTGTGACACTTGCTCAATCTTCACCATACATGTGTGTATACGTATACTGTATACTCACGTACTGTACATTCTTCACATTTATCCTGTACTTTTTTCTTCTCACTGAAAATTAGGTCCTCCTGACGCACCTGTGGTGACAACTTTGCAGGCCAACACTACATCCATCTTCTTGTCATGGGAAGAGCCGGCAGACAACAATGCCCCCATCCTGATGTACCAAATCACACTGCAAGTAGTGGGCAACGGGAGTGGAAATACATCAGTCTTCACATCAGCCACTACTGAACTGACTGTGACTGGTCTGACCCCATTCACTGTGTACTCTGTGCAAGTGGTGGCAGTGAACAGTATTGGGTCTAGTCCACCGAGTCCAATCAGGACAGTGATGACTGCGGAAGGAAGTGAGTGTCCTGTCTGCATACACCTGTACACAACTCATGCACTACTTGTAACATGGCTTAAGTATGCTTATGCATTTATTGTCCATTAGGTACTGTACTATGGGACCATATTCACTAGTCACATGTCTGTCACATGCAAATATACGCATGTATGGGAGAATGCTACTTACCTCTTTGGTATAATGGCATATGCATGATTGTATAGCTTATACGTATATATGTTTTTCAATTGAATTCTAAACCATTTCTCCCTAATGTGTTTCACAGCCCCGTCTTCACCGGTGGACGTCAGAGCATTAGAGAATCTGTCAGAACCCCGCAGGCTTGCAATAACATGGGCACCACCATTGATTACCAATGGAGACATAGAGTCCTATGATGTGCAATATAGAAGGATAGGTAGCCCTGTAGATGCAGCGTTGAGTGGCTTCTTCCAGATTCAGACGTTGTCGGTTAATACCACAATGGCGCTGCTTCAGGACTTGGTTCCATTCTCAGTGTATAATATTTCTGTCAGAGCCAACACTGGAGCTGGACCTGGTCTTTTTAGTGAAGAAATATCTGTTGCAACATTAGAAGATGGTGAGTGTACAGTAGTGTGTGTAGCTACAAGTGTTTGTGTGCATCTTTGTGCATGCACTTGAGGTCTGTGAGCATTAATGCATGCATGTGTACATGTGTGTACGTTGTTGTGGGCCGAATTGCTAGGGGGCAGCACTTGGCATGTTTGTGATGTTCAACTTCTTCAATTTCTGTTAGTTCCCTCTGCTCCATTGGAACTACGCGTGACAGATCAAGGTTCATTTGGGTTCAGTCTGGAATGGAACCCTCCCAGCAGTCCAAATGGAATTATTGACTTCTATCAAGTGGAGTTGTTCACAGAGAACAGTCTAGACCACCCTGCACTGAATGCTGTCAATGTTAGCAGTACATCGTACAACTTCACTGATCTGGCACCTTTCACTGGGTACTCAGTCCAAGTGTGTGCCTACACTGTTGGATGTGGTGATGTTGCCACCTTGAATGTCACAACGCTAGGAGGTAAGAGAGGGCAAGCTTCTCTTTATGGAAGCGGTTCTACTATGTAGACCAGTCACTGGGGGGCAGGTCATGTGTGGGATGCTGTATGAAAGACATACACAAAGTCAAAATTATTGCTATATTTCTGCTCTCTGCAGTGCCTCCGGTATTAGTCCCCTCAGACGGAGTGAGCAACATACCAATCACCATGGGGGACCCAGTGACCATTTCTTTCACCATAGTGAATGAGCCTGTTCCTAATGTCACTAGAGAGGGGATCCAGTGGGTGTTCACTGGGATTGGAGGCGCTGTCAACCTCTCCTGCACCAGCACCTCCAAGTACTCCTTCTCTGACAACTGCCTCAGCCTCACTGTGAGTAACACAGAAGGCAGTGACGCTGGCCAGTACCAGATTGTGATTACAACTGAAGCTGGAATAGGAATTAGTACTGTTGGAATATCTGTCAGTGGAGGTGCGTTGGGAGGAGGTGTCATTGCACAGATTTATATATGCTATCATGTTATGCTGTATTATTATATCATTATCATAAAATTCCATCTTGTACTGCAGATAAACCATCATTATTGAGCCATCTGATGGACGCTACACTGCCTCAAGGAAGCACCCACACGTTTGTGTGTGCAGCATCAGCTATTCCCTTTCCTTTCTTTGTCTTCCGCTTCAATGGGGAGAGAATAACATTCAACAGCTCAGAGCGTACCGTCATCACCACCGACACTCATGCCACTCTGACCCTTTTCAACCTACAAGGGACTGATGAAGGGACCTACAACTGTTCCGTTTCCAACAGATTTGGCAGTGTTAGCACTGCAGCTGTGCTAACAGTTCAAGGTGTGCTGGGGTTGGGAGTGGGGGGGGGGGCTATTGGGAAGTGTGTAGGTATGTACGGTATGTACGAATGTGTGTGTGGTGACAACTACAATTGTAACACTAGGGAGAGAAAGAACAACTGTTGGCATGTGGTAGTTGCGAGAGGACATGTGCAGTTTATGTACATACATACGTAGGTGCTGTTGCCATGTTGCATGGCAAGAGATCACGAGAGTAACAGTTACATATTGCATTCTGTGTGGCTGATGTCGTTATGTAATCATCTATTCTTGATTTTCAGTTTCCCCCACACTCACTCGCTTTCCTTCTGATGTTCGTGATGTTGTGAAGGGAGAAGCTTTGGTTGCCTCTTGTGAGGCAACTGCTGACCCACCACCAGTGATTCAGTGGTTCACAGGGGACACACGCCTTGGCGTTCAAAATCAATCTTTAGAGGGTGTATCTATAATATCACAAAGCATTGATAATGTAACTACCAGCAGCCAGCTGACAGTGGCAGGGTTCACGTCTAACGACACAGGAGTGTACTCTTGTGTGGCAGTCAATGCCCTTGGGAATGATTCAAGGCTATTTCAAGTCAATACAGTTGGTGAGTCAGTGAAATTCCATTTAATTCTTATGTCTCGTAGATGTAGCACGTACGTACATATCTCATACATAGATTTACTACATCCTGTAGTTGCATTGTCTGAGATTATAATTACTTGGTCCGTGTGGTCTCTGCAATATGCAGTGCGACCCAACATTACTGGTATTAGGAGCAGTGTGAATGGAGCAGTGGGTCAAGAGTTGTACCATGAAGGGATGCTGTCGTTGCCTGAGTTCACTCCTCAACTTGAGCTGACATGTGAAGCCTACGGTATTCCTTCACCTGATGTTGTCTGGCTAAGGGATGGTGTTGCCCTTCAGAACCTCCCTGGTAGGAGGGTCATCACAGTCGAAGATGGAGGCCCTTTTGGTGTATTAGGCAATCTGACACGGTCCACCCTCACCCTCTCAGAGGTGCAGCTGTCTGATGCAGGGGAGTACACCTGTAGAGCCACCAGTGGGAATGTGTCCCCCATCCCTGGCACCACAGCATGGACATTCACATTTCAAGTCACTGGTGAGTTGTTAGTTTATTACGTTCATGTGTCTTGAGATAAGTGATGTTTGTTTTGTGTGTGTTGTGAATGGAAAGCTATATCACAGCATGTGGAGGTTGACAGACAGGGATCCCCTAGGTCCAAAGACCGATAGAGGTCATGTAATCAAAGATAATCTGGGCAGTTACTGACTGAGACCTTTGAAACAGCAAAGGGAAAAGACAGTAAAGTGGTGCCACTGGGAGTTGAACCCAGGGCCTCTGGCTAAGTTGCCAGTGCTCTGCCACTAAGCTATGACACCCACCGACACCCACCTCTCGTTCTCTTCATTTTATTACTCTGCTCTAGGTGATTACGTTATGAGATACACAAGTGGTGATTGCTGTGTGTGTGTTGTGAATTGGAAAAGATTTGATTAGATGATCTCTGTTGTTCTTCAGAGCATGGGGAACCCTGTCCATCTAGCTCCTCATGCTGTGATGTCGTACGTGTGTTATTCTTTCACTTTGAGGACACTGTACTGAGATCAATGTGCCAAGTGTGTATCCTTTTCTGTTAATTTATTGCCAGAATTGAATGAATGTGACCCTGATCCCTGTCAGAATAATGGAATGTGTGTGGATGGAGTGCGAAACTACACATGTAGTTGCACTTCAATCATTCTGAATGAGGTAGAAATATTCTACACAGGAAGGAACTGTGAAATAGGTGAGAAAAGATTTGAGGGATCTATCTATTTACAAGTGACAAACCACAATATTACATGATTCTTGCAAAACTCTCCTTACAGTGGTTGACAATCGAGTAGTGCCTTCTGTTATTACATCACCATTAAGTAAGACAGTGCAACTCAACGACAGGATAACTCTCTCCTGCTCTGCTGCTGGTAACCCCACCCCCAGCATTCGTTGGTACAAGGATGGCAAACCAATTGAGGGCCCCCAGGCCATTGGCGATGTGTTTGTGATTCCAGAAGCAACCCCTAATGAACGTGGGTTCTACCAATGTCAGGCTTTCAGCAGCTTTGGTGAATCACCCCTATCTGCAGAAGCAGTAACTTTAATCCAAGGTGGGCAATGTTGATATATTCGTGCACCCATTTTGCAATGTGCACTGGAGGACCAGCTTATATGTGCGTGTAATTGTATCTTCCTGCCTGTAGGTATTGTCCAGTTTCGAATTAATATCCTACTTGGTGGATCAGAAGGCCCTTCAACAAGGAGAAAGCGTCAGTCCAGTGTCAACACTGATGTTGTGGAGACTGTGAGTTGTTCCTGGTTCACAGTGTACACTGACAGTAAGTGACCATTGGCTTGAATGGTGTTTTTGTTTGTGTTAATTAGTTGCGGTTACAAACAGTTAACCAGCCTCTGGCTGTGGAAGGAAACTACACAGCCACTGTGTACTCTGTGGAACCTGCTGGGGACAACTCCAGTGATATTGTGATCACTGTGGCTACAGACAGTTCTGAGTCTCCTGCAACCCTCACTGACCAGCTGACTGCTCCTCTGGAACAAACATTGGAAGAGGTTACAGACATCAACCAGCAAATCTCTTTTGCTATAACGGCCACTCTGAGACATGGTAATTTCCAACTGAGTGTCATGTGTTTTGAATTTATGCAGTGGCTGTGTGCATGAATTGCCTATAATTGAATGTGATGCTACTGTCATGCAAATATATCTGTGATCACATTCTTTATGAACCCAGATGGCTGTCCCAAACTGCCTGACTCAATCTGTGGCAACGTTGACAGTGTGACATGGCCTGAGACTGAGATAGGCCAAGAAGCATCTATCCCCTGTCCATGTGGGGTACCTGACCCCCTGGTCCAACAGCTGAGAGGCACTCGGAGGTGTGGAGGGACATATGACACTGGTGCCATGTGGGAGAACCCACAGTGTGACAGCTGCATGTTCAGCAACACAAGGCTTACCCTCTGCCAGCTAGCTGAGGTTTGTTGTCTCTGAGCAGGAGAGGCTGTGGTTGTATGTAGGTAAATTTGTATGCAGTAGAGCTACCACACTGTATCCTTGGATTCATTTCTGCCATGCACTTTTCAGATTGACAGCCCAGCCCAACTTGCTAATGTTCTTGTCAATGTGACGAACAACACTATGGAGATTCAGAGTGAAGATGTTTCCCTGACTGTGGGTTTGCTGGACACTGTTACAAACTCCACAGAAGACTTGCAACAGTCGGATGTGAGTATACACACAGTAGCTGTGCAATCCTTTGCCAATATCACCATCACTAGTACCAATGACGCCACTGGTTGCATCCACTATTTTGCAGGTTCAAATGGATGTCCTTTCGATTGTGAGTAATGTGCAGCAAGTGTCTACTGAAGCACTGGTGGTCAGCCAGGAACAGACACAGTCATCAAATAGGTTTGCTTTGATGTTGCTTGGGTTGCAGTGCACATGTTGGTGTAGGTAAGGTAGTTAGTGTTGCCAGGTGGTACGTACCTTGGTTATCATAGAGATTTCACGAACACTTAGTTATGTAAGTACGCAGATGCAGACACTATCAGCAGAAAAACTGGATAATGCTCTGTAGTGTATCCACATTGTGAGTAATAGACTTAGTAGTCATCATCATCATTCAAAATGGCATTGTCATAGACTTAGTAGTACACTACATAATTATTGCTTATAGTCATACCTTTTGTGCTATGTTCACTCACCTCATTTATAGACTTTTAGAGACTGTGGATCAAGTACTAAATGTTGTGGATGTGAACCCTGACGAGCCATTTGAGTTTGCTGCTCCTGAATTTGGTGTTCGAGTGGAGGACCCACCTGAGGACCTGGAAGAAGGGGGGTCTTTCTCCCCAAGCATAGCACCTCTATTGAATGATATAATGAGTAGTGCAGCAGGAAACATGGAGATGCCTGAGCTGCCCCCCGCTATGGTGACTCTTGCCTCAACTCTACTGAGGCCAGTTAACAATGGGGGACGTAGACCACGCATATCAACATCCATATTTGGACGTGACTCTCTGTTCCAGCAGCGACGTAGCTTCATTATGAGAACAAACCGTACACAAGAGGGAGTTGGAAGCATTGTACTGGATATATCTCTAAGGCTGGATGGAGCAGTGATGAATGTTTTCCGTCCACCTAACAGCAATGTAGTGCGGCCAGGTTTCACCAAATCAACGGTGAGACTCTATACCTAAATGATGATGCAAGAGTGTGAATTGGTCTAGCAGTATAATAGTCTGTGTGTATACCACTGTGTGTGGTACCCTTTCGACTTGCAGCGTGCCAGAAACGAGGGAAGTGAGACAACCTGTCGGTTTTGGAACTTCACTGCTGATGGTAATTTACCATGACACACTGTCACATAGCATTTGTCCATGTCTGCATAAGGGCATTAGGTAGTGTATATATTGCATGCAAGCTTGTGGTATAGTCTTGTTCCCAGCTATGTACGTAGCGCATTTGACACACCCTAGCTCCAAATGGTCCAGTGCTTGGGGCATTACAATAGGCTTTGATCAATACCATATTCTGTTATTATCAAACATTAAGCTCAGATTAATACGTACTGCAAGAAGGCCAGGGTAATCAGCACCTGCATTCAGCTTTTAATAGGTAATTCACACTGTTGTTATGTACTTATGATGCAGAGGGCTTTGGTGCATGGGACAATAGAAGCTGCCGAGTATTGGAGGAAAATGTTACGGACGTGGAATGTGGCTGTGATCATCTCACTCACTTTGCCATCTTGCTGGTGAGAACTCTGTTCTGCTTGTGGAACACTCCTTATTATTACCAGTTACATTCATTGTTCCTCTGAAAGTGTTATACAGTGTACTATGCAGATAGAGTATTCAAATGGGTTCACGCCATTCAACATGTCAAACATTTCAGGATTTAAATCCCACGCCCTCACCTCCTGACGGCATTACCCTTTCTCTCACTGCTCTCACAATCTCTTCTTTCATTTTACCCCAGGATTTCAACCCCAGTCCTCCAATTGAACCTCCTCCAATAACACTTGCCCTCACTGGGGTATCCTACATTGGTGCTATACTCTCCATCATAGCCCTGACCATCACCATCATCACCTACCTTGGAGAGAAGTGAGCTGTGATATTACTTATTACATTAATGAAGTAGTACTGATACTCACACTTGTGCAATGTTGTACCAGGTGGCGTTAATGGCCAGTCTATGGTGTGCTCATGCACACAAACCGTTGGGATTGCACTCATTGTGGAATGAAATTGCAAATGCAAAATGAATGTAATTTCATTGATTGCATGCTGGATCTGAATTCCAGCGGCCGTCATTGCTTGATATGCAAGCACAACAACCAACTTAACCAAAGACTAGCAGTAGATCAAACCCTTGGAAGCGTGTGGTGCCAACAGCCTATATAGAAGTTTGTGAGGATGTATGATAGTGTACGTGGAGATACGTACATTACACTTCAAATATTACTTTCAGTATGATGCATTGTTTGAGAACACACCTCCTCCAAAAGTGCAAACCTGGCAAAGGGGCTCTATTATTTCAATGTCACACATTGCTGTCATGCACACTCAGCATCCTTTTCACTGGACGAACTCACATAAGGCCTAGCATCGCATAAGGAGGAATGCCTCTTCCACACTAAATAGAAGTGTGTCTTACCAGTGTGGTTATAAGTAAAAAAAAGCAGTTGATGCTGCATGTTGAAGCCAGGAAGATGGCTGTGATGGCATGCAGCTACGTACGCACGTAAGGAATGCCGCAAGGGACAGCCTGACACTCGTAGGTACATACGTATAGGTGGATTAGGTTTGTTAGTGTAGTAATGTGGTTATTGGTGGGTATCAGCTTACTGGCAGAGCCCATGGCAGCTTGAACCAGAGTTACAACATTTTTACTGTTAAGGAATGCTGCAAGGGACAGCCTCACACTCGTAGGTACATACGTATAGGTGGATTAGGTTTGTTACTGTAGTAATGTGGTTATTGGTGGGTATCAGCTTACTGGCAGAGCCCATGGCAGCTTGAACCAGAGTTACAACATTTTTACTGTTAAGGAATGCTGCAAGGGACAGCCTCACACTCGTAGGTACATACGTATAGGTGGATTAGGTTTGTTAGTGTAGTAATGTGGTTATTGGTGGGTATCAGCTTATTGGCAGAGCCCATGGCAGCTTGAGGCAGAGTTACAACAGTGTTACTGTTAAGGAATGCCGAGGGACAGCTTCAGTCACGATCTCACACTTGGTCGGCGTTTCATATACTGTAGCCTGATGGTGAGATTTACGTATGAAGAGTCACAGCACAGGATAGTTCTGGGGTTGTGATTTAATAAGCGTACTAAGTGGACAGCAGGGGGTTGTGTCATGAATAAGGGAGCTGTGCTGTATGTAGATCTAGATGTATGTGTGCATCAGCATATACAAACATTCTGCTGCTAGAAACTATGCAAAGAATTTGCTGCTACTGGTGTTGGTGGCCAAGCTGCGTATATATACGTAGTTGTGTGTCATAGACACATAATGTACATGCACATTCGCATACTCAAACGTGTAATCAAACATATTGTTCAATTATATTGCTACAAATGAAAGGATTGTGAGTAGACCTGTGTGCATAGATTCTCAGAACTATACTGGCTGTCAAGCAATGCAAATTGTTTTCATTGTCACATTGGTATGATTTGTTCCACTTGATCTGCAGAGAATTGTGCAGTATATGCTTGCTGATTCTTTAGTCTGTCAACTGAGAAGTCATGCTATAAAGAACGATAATTGCAATGTGTCAATCAATGAATGTCATCAGGTAGCAATTTAATAAGTGGACAGCAGGGCGTAAATAGTGGAGCTGTGCAAAGCTGTAGATCTAGATGTATGCATCAGCGTATACAGACCAGTACCTGCATAATATTTTGTATACATACACACAATATGATACTATCAAATGTACTCACCTGCATGTCTACATGTCATCCTTTCAGGAATCTGAGAAAGACAGTGCATGCAAAGCTCCTGATTAACCTCTGCTTTGCTCTGGTGGGGCTGTATGTCACCTTCATCATCAGCACTGTCTCAACTGGAGTTCCTGTGCTCTGTGGAGTAGTCTCTGCACTCATGCACTACTTCTTCCTGGCTGTGTTCTTCTGGATGGCAGCTGAAGCCATACAGTTGCATAGGAAGCTGGTGTCTGTGTTCAAACCAGATATTGAACACTATGTCTTCATCGCCATGGCAATATGCTGGGGTACGTTGGTATGAGGAACATACAGAATGTTGTCAGTGATTGGATTCTGTACCATGTGCTACAATGCTTTTTTATATGTGTCCCATTCCCCTTCTGCAGTTGTTCCTGCATTCATTGTAGTCTTCTCCTTAGCTCCATTTTACCAGAACTACATCCACGTGGCATAGTAAGGAGCAATGGCAATACAGCATAGTATTTGGTATTGGCATTGTTGATTAAATGTGTTCTCTTTCTTTGCCCAACCTGCAGCTGTCGTGTTCATGGCTATTCTTTCTGGATCGGTCTACTGGTCCCCTTTGGCGTCATTTACATAATGAACTGGGTCATATTCATCCTCATTTTTGGCAGTCTGCTGTGCAGGCGCAATGCTAGGAAGGAGACAAAGAACAATGAGAAACTTCGCAAGCTGAAGGAGAACTTCATGATTGCCCTTGGATTGTCTCTTCTCTTTGGAATGGGCTGGGCTATTGGGTTGCTAGCCAGCAGTGACCTTCCTCCTGCAGTGCGCTATCCTGCTGAGTGGGTATTCACACTGGCGACCGCCTTCCTGGGTGTGTACCTGTTTGTACTGTACATTCTAAGGTCTCCAGATGCGCGTAACCTTTGGAAGATGTGGCTTTGCTGCCAATTCAAGACGAAACCTGGGTCTACCTTTCGTAGCACTTCTACTCCCAATAGGACACGCTGGGGAACTGTATCGTCCACTCTCAGGAGCTGGGGAGGAACTTTAAGACCTAATAGAATACTACGCCGAGCTAGCAAGGACACCAGTGCCATTAACAGTACCCTAACACCCAATCCATCCTCCACCTCCCCCAATATCTATTCCACCACTGGAGGGATGGCACACATTAACTCCTCATATGCTGAGCCATCCACAGCAGGGTTCACATCTCCTTGTACGCCACCAGTGGAGATTGAGATGGTTCGCAGACCTGACCCAGACGGACAGTCTAACAATGAGAATGCCATCAACATGGTTTCCCCGTCTGCTGAGCTGCCAGTGAAAGTGGACATCGATACAGAATCCTTTGTTGAGACAATGAGTTTCTATGACAACTCCTCCTTGGTGGGCTTAAATGCCATTCCCTCCCAGTCAGATCAAGGCCTGTCTGGCACCGACTGCTACATTGTGGAGAACAAGGAAACACAAGGACCTGATGCCATTCCTCTGTAGTCCAATTGTTGGTTGGTACTTTGCAGCCAATGCCGGCTCAATAGGATTATAATTATTTTATTTACTCTACTTCTGCCTTACATTACATGCATGCATGTATATATGTTTTGAATAATTGTTTACTTGGAACCTAATGCAATTGACTTTGATGATTTTAATATCTATACTGTGAAGCGGAAAAATATTGCAGAAGAAAATTTCACAATTTTATTCAACATCAAAGATATCATGGTTAAATTTTGCGATTTCATTCAAAATCAGCCTTCTTTAAATTCGTGCATCAGAGGTAATCACATTTACCAGAGCGTGGAGCGCAGAGGAGGGGTAGAACCTCATGTGGAGTGCAGAGGAGGTGAGAACCTTGCGTGTGAGTGGGAGATGAGTAACATGCGTGAAAGTTATGTCGTCATTGTGGTGTCAATATGTGTTTGCTGCAAGCCGAATGTGCCATCCTCGAGCTTGTGTCTGTGCGCTGGCATCCTATTTCTCAACATTTAAGTTCGCTTGCCGAAATGCGGGTGGTGGTCTATTGGCAGAAAGTGGGCTGGTGGGGTTGGGAAGGTGTCTGTCGACCAATTTGGAAGTAACGATAATCTTTTGGACGGGGGGCATTGTTCTTCTGACTTTGCAGGATGTCTTCCAGTGCAGCTGATAGTGTGACACTGGCAGCTGTGACAGCGTGTGAGCTGTGAGCTTTCCGGGACAGTGCATTGGCATTGCTGTTATGTTGGCCCTTGCGATAGACAATGTGGAAGGTGTGAGGGATCGACTAGCATACACAATGATGTGTCTGTCCTGCTTCAAAACTCCCCCGACCCCGACTGCACTAGCATCGGTTTGCACACTAAAGGGTGGCACAGAAGACATGAACTGGGGGAATGCCAGAATTGGAGTCTGGGTGAGGGCCGCTTTGGGTGAGTCAAATGCCTGTTGATACTGGGCATCCCAGTGGAATGGGGGTACCCGTCTGGGTAAGCTGGTGTAGTAGTGCAGCAACGTTTGCAAAGCTGTACACGTGGCGGCGATGAGGGAGACCAAGGAAGCTATGCAGGTCACCCCACTGCAAGGTGTGGTCATCGGGGGCCATTCCTTTGTCTGAGAAAATGTGGCCTAGGTACACAACTTTGGACAAGCATAAGCAGCACTTACTGCCACGAAGCATGAGGCCGGCTGGACACAACCATTGAAAAATCGCCCAAAGGTGAAGCCGATGTTGCTGCAGGGTAGCTGAGTGGAAACTACATCATCAAGGCGACTAAGGGGAGCCTTCTGCAAACCTTGTCCATCAGTCTCTGGAAAGAGCTGGGCACACCGCAGAGCCCAAATGGCATGGGAGTGAATTTGTACAAGCCCATGCCAGGTCCGGGGGAGAAAGGTGTCTTGGCTCTATTACTTGGATGAACCTAGGAGGTGCCAGTACCGACACTGCAGGTCTAGGTTAGAAAATATAGTAGAACCGGACAGTCGATCTTGAACCTCTCAAGTCGAGGGAGTGGGTAGGCATCTTTCATCCCCCCTTTCACATGGCCACTTAAAATCATTTCAAAACCATTTTGAAGCGTTCACATGAACACTATGAATGTTTTCAAAACCGTCTCGAAACGGTTTCAAACCGGTTTATTAACCTTTTAGGGCCCGATAGGTACATATGTGGCCCAAACACTGAATATCACTTAAGTACCGCGTGCAATCAACATTGTGCAATCGGTGAAAATTATACTAGCCGGTAGGACAGGGCTACATGAATACACATGTAGAATGTGAACATGATACACTTAGGTAGGAATCCTATAGAGCCCTTCAAAGTTTGAACATTTAACACGAGTGACCATGGTGTCACGCAATTATACAAACTAATGAACTGAGATATACAAAATAAAATGGCTGTTGGTAAAGTAGTCACACAGTACAGTTAGAAATTTCTACTCATGGAGTTTCGTGTGGTATATTCTGAAGTAATCACCCGGGCAAAGAGCAACAGGTCGCTCAGGACAGAAGTCTTACAGCAAATTCTTGTTCGGTGTCTCTCCGTGCAAACCTTGCACTGTTGAGGCTTGTCCACGTGATCCGGGCAGTGGGACTCACATAATCGAGCTGCTGGTGGAGGATCTTGGACGCTGGATCATTTGCGACAGTTGGCACTGGATAAAAGATGTTCGCAGGTCCTCGGGATGTACTCCTTCATGGTGAGCGCTCGTTTTTGAACACTTTCTTTTTACAAAATGTATGCGTTAGTTACTGTTGCTTTCAGCAGAAAGTAAAATAGCCGTAGCCACCACTTTCTGCTTTTGCGGCTGCTGGAGTAGATTTTTCTCCTGGAGTCAAACACATCTACTCCTCCCATGTAGGTGTTGTATAGTCTGACGCTCTCGGGGCAGGGTACAGACGATTGGGAACTGTCTTTGTTGCATCTCAGAACCGTGGACGGTGGAATGGGGGAGTGATGTTGTTGATGATACAGACAATCCTCTGTCCTTCCACACGATGCACTCTACTCCATCCACTGTCTTGGATCTGCTCTCTCCTCGTGTCATCTGTTTTTCCAGTTTTTTGACCCCCTTCATTTCCTTAGGCCAGCCGTGTCTGTTGGTATGCATGCCGTACCATCGGTGTTCCACAGTCTTTCAGCTTGTTTGCCAGGGAAATGCTTGAGAAGAAGTTGTCTGTGTAGACATGGTGATTGCAGTCATACAGTGGCACCATCATATGTAGAACCACTGTAGCACCTAGTACAGCTTCATCCAGTGTACTGCTGGCACCCTGGTACACATCCATGTTATACATGAAACCGTTGGTAGCATCACAGGTACACCAGCATTCATACCAGCACTTTGCTGGGTTTTAAGGCATATATTGATGCATGGCACTTCTGCCCTTAAATAATACCATGGTTTCATCCACAGCAATTTGCTGGTGGGGTTGGTATGCAGCCTGACTATTGGCCCGGACTCTGTCCAGCAGTGGTCTCACTTTGTACAATTTGTCGAATTAGGCAAGCCAGGTTGAGGCATCCTGGAATTGTCATTTAAATGCAAATGTCTCAGAATTGATCTGAACCTATTGCGACTCATTCCTTTGACTATTCCAGGAGTACCTATCAAAGGATTGGTGCTCCAATAGTCATGTAGCGATGGGAGGTGGACTAGTCCCATGCTCACTTGTATTCCAAAAAATGCTTTAATTTCGTCTTTGCTTATATTCTCCCAGGGCGATGTCCCCTTCTGTGCGGCATACAAATTCGTTCGCTCTGCAATGAATCTGAATGTATCACACCCTCAGATCTGACAGAAGTAGTCGTATGGTTGGCTATCGTCCTCCAAGGTTACCTTTGGTCCTGGAACGGTGTAAAGAGGTGTTGAGATGCAGAGTTTGTCGGGACCTGGTCAACAGTGGAAGCAGTTGGCAAGTGGATAGGATGTGGAATAGTGCTGCTTGCTGGAAGATCAGGTGATGTGTTGCAGGGCAAGATGGAGACTGATTCCTGGGAAAGGGAAAATTTTGTGGTATCAGGAGTCTCATCATCTTTATCATCTTCCTCATTTCCTGCTCCTGCCTTGTCCGATAGATCTTCTAGCCGGGAAAAGTCATCAAGATTTTTATCTTGGTCATCGGAGCTGTGCGTGCCTATTGTCATTGCAATGAACTTAGAAACCCTCCATTAGCAGCAAAAGTGGCTAGGTTCTTGCATAAATCCTCCTCCTGTTGGTCATCAAAAGTGTCCAATCACTGCATCTGTGTAAGAGCCCTCCTTCTCCTGCTCCTGGAACAATGACTTTGCCTCTATCTCAGCCAAACGAGTGCAAAACAAGCAAACACGCCAGTCACGCTAATTATGCCCGGGCCTGTTGCATCAGTAGCAGACAGGCGGTGTGGGCTTTTTCTCACCTCATGTCGTTGTTAGAACTGCAACTTGCTTGGAAAAGCCGGCGATCTCTTGTCTTAGACTTTTCACTCTGCTCACCATATCTCCTCGTGGGAAGTTGGGATCAAATTCCCCTCAGTGAAAATCTACATAAAGCCTTTGGCTTGCCAAAACTACTTTTCCTGCTAAGCTTTCTTTCTTTCTTGAGACCCACATCATGTTCTTGTCACTGCACTCGGTGTAACTGTTCCAAAGGGGCAAAGTCACTTTACAATCTGGTGATTGTCTGATGAAACATCATATCTCATGGCAGTAAAATGACCGTATCTATGTTGCTAGCACTACGGCACGATTCACGGTCGAACGTTCTAGTGATCTTGCTACTGTGGGCAGAACAATGATGGAGGATGGTCTCGCGTAGTCAGACCGCTTTCGCCATGGTCAGGCTACGCGAGACTAGATGGAGGTTTGGTAACAACGATTCTATTGAGACGTTGTAATAGAGATCGTCTGTTGGCATAAAACATAAACTTGCGGCCGAAATATGATCCCTTCACCAGGCCAAACGTCAAGACGCACTAACGCACGACAGTGGAATACAGTAGCCTCCACATACTACTGTGAGTAGGGCAATGATGTACGTGGCTTGGCACTGGTGAAATCAATTGTGAAATGATGGCTCTTTGGTGGAGACAACCGTGCACATTGCCTGAAATAGTGTCCGCACAGGCCAAATTATGATCACTCCACCCTACCCAACGTCTTGAAGCACTACCGTGCGATCCTTGACCGCTTCAAGCTTTACAGGCTAGCGTGGACAGAGCAGTGATGCGGCTTGGTATTGGTGAACTCCAACTGTGAAAGAAAGGCCCTTGCAGTCGCTGGCCAAAATATCATGTCTTCCGGCTGAAGCCACTTCGCTCTTTACTTCCTAGCGTGACAAAGAAGACAGCTGTAAGTATCACTTTAATCCCTCACCTTGAAGATATATGCGATTTAACATCCTAAAAATTCCTTTGATCGACAGATGGCAATCACACAACACACAAATAAATGCATGAACCTGATTGGTGCTTGTGATCTGGGCCTTGTACATGACCAATTGCTGGACTAATAGCTAGTAAATGAGTCTATAGTTATTGGACCAATAGCCACTGCGTTCTCGAAAATGGTCGCCGGGAATTGACAGTATAGACTCCTTCTCGACAGCGTTAGCTATAGCCATTGGCCATGGCATCACTCTACTGCAGCAGTCCAGACACAATGATTCTTTGTCAATATGGTACGTGGTTGGTAACCCTTTAACTTCATGCTCATGCAGACTCAATTTGCAAATTAAGCACAGGAACTAATGAAGTTATGCTCTGTATAGTGCTAGTGTATCAGTCAGGAATGTTGTAGGCTGCTGAGTTTACCTTTCTATAATGAGAACGATGCCACGTACAAGCAACTTTGAAATTGACAATTTCATAGTATTCATTGTTCACGTTAAAGAGAAGGATGCCAAGTACACAGCAATCTGCTGTTGTTCAAATAAAAGCATAATTCTAACTACAGCTGTATAATATATTGGCATGTGAGAGGAGAACTCACTCTCTGCAGTGACCTACTACTTTGGGGAAACGCATTGTTGTTCCAGCCAGTCTCGGAACAGAAACCCTGGAAAAGATCCACAGTGACCATTCAGTGATGCCTCCTACGGATAACATCTGCAGTGTGGTGGCCCCAGGTCAAGCATGAAGTTGAACAACTTGTGCAGAACTGCCCCACCTGCACAAAGGCTAGTGTGCCACAACGTTAGCCCATGATTGCTTCAGAGCTACCTACTCACCCGTGGGAGAAAGTTGCCAGCGACCTTTTCTACCTCAATGGGAAGACATACATCCTTGTGGTTGATTACTTCTCACGCTATCTGGAAGTGCAGAGCATGTCGAGTACCACATTGGGTCAAACTGTTCAGGCCCTGAAGGCAATCTTCTCCAGGCATGGCATTCCATCAACATTTGTCTCAGACAATGGCACCCAGTATGCCTCAGAGGAGATGGTTGCGTTTGCCCGTGGGTACAACTTTACTCACATAACGAGCAGTCCACACTACTCCCAGGGCAACGGCTTTGCCGAGAGGATGGTCAGGACTGTTAGGAGCCTCCTTTCTAAGTCACCATCTGACCCGTATCTGGCACTGTTACGATGTTACCGATGTACTCCAACACCATGAGTCCTTCAGAGCTTCTGATGGGGAGACAGCTCAGGTCCAACATACCTCAGCATCCGAACGTCCTGACTACTGAATGGCCATACCTCACAGCCTTTCGAGAGAAAGACCAACAGCTGAAGCAGTAGGAGAAGTCAAACCCACGACAAGTGTCACAGAGTCCGCTTGGAACCAACACTGGCCAAGATGAAGCTGTCTGGGTCCGTACACAAGACCACGTGGACCTTGGTGCGTTGTACAGCTTGCAGCATCCAGTCGTTATACATCATTCAAACCCCGTCAGCAATGCTTAGACACAATCAGTCTCATCTGACAAGACAATCTGGAGTGACAACCGACTTGGCTGACACCGCCACCACCAACACCGGCAACAATGACCAGCACCGCGTCATAAAACGGTCCCAGACCGGTGCTAACATTGGTCCTCCATCTAGACTCGCCTACTGGAGGAAGGGAGATGTAGTGTGCTCGTAAACAGATTACTATACTGTTAGTGACTTACCATGTACAGTTGTGTTGATTGCTTATTAGTAATATTAAGGTTTCTTTGTAACAATAATCTTTGTTCTGCACGCGGTTATCATTGTATTGTATTGAATAATAATTCAGTTGTGTTCATTTGAGAAGCGACTTACAGTAACCCAATCTACAAGAACGCTACATGCAGCAGCTGTTCTCATGCACTAGTGCATGAGTACTTTACCTGTTACGTAGCTGCTCATGCCAAGAATATACTGTATATATACATACATACGTGGCATGCATGCCATGTAATATTAAAGTTCAGGTCACTTGCGACTAGTTCAGATATACGTACTTGAGAAAGACACATGCCTACACATGTACAACAATCTAAATGTGAAATGGAATTAAAATGTTATTGGAGAACAGCAGGGGCACTACCAGTAGCTGAAACTGGAGACAATGGATAAGACACAGTATGAGACCCGGCATGGAGGATACTAGGCAATAAGAACTTAAAGTCAGAGCAGTGGGCCAGAGTGGCTTTAACAATGTAGAACCATTCCAATTTTACCTGACGCATGTTAGTTTAGCGTGCTAGTCCCTTTCCGCTGCTGGGTACTTACACCTACTTTGGTAGTCCACAGCATATACAACCGTCTTACATCATGCTGGGGTGACCGACTGAATGCCAATGGTCAGTGATATTCACTACAATCTACACTACAAGTGTGCAAGCCACTGGACAGTACTCACTCGTTAATGACCCAGGGGACTGCAATATGATATGGGTAAATGGGCAAAAATTAACATACTATTCTATCTACTAGTCATTCACATGCTGAAGACCAGGTTGGACTCACAAGTAGCAGCAAAGTTGACAGTGAAACTGTACAATGTTGTCCAACTGTGTTATGACTCACTTTCTACCTGGGTGAGCATGTACGTATAGTTGGTGGTGCATAGGGATATTATTATAAACAACATTTAGTACTTTGAACACTACAGTAGGTACATGTGTAACAGCGATGTCATAGAGGCTCATTGCTACGAAGCAGATAAGGGGGAGCAATTGATTTTGTGATTAAGCATTTTTGTAACTGCAATTGATTCTTTGATTGAGCGCTTTTTCACTGACAAAGACCTTTGTGGTCGAAACATCTTACATGTTAATTATCCTGCTACCTGTTCGCTCAAAAACCAATCACTCCCCCTTATGTGTGACAGTATACAGGTAAAGCCTGGACGTGCATGGCTGTAAGTATAACATAGACAAAAATGATCACATTGCATCACAAACTATGTACAGCACCAATACACCATGCATATCCACACACACCAGTGGAGCACATCCACACCCTCCACCAATCAGAGCATGACCATCACTCAAGTGGTCACTTACACAAAGGTACACAGTCTGTCCAGTGGCATAACTAGTAGCCTATTGGGGTACATTTCTGTGGTTTCTAAGGGCTAAACATAGTGAAAACAGGGTCTATCATGCACACACACATACAGACTAAACAATGAGCTGCATTATATGCATTTCCTTGTGTATACAGTCTGACAAAGTACTCCTACTTTACAGTCTGGAAGTGCAATGTGCCTGAACTGGATAAGGTAAACTTCAAGGAAGTAAAAGCTTCAACGAAGCTGGACTGATGAAGTTCAAGGCCGGATGGTGTCCCAAGACACATTTGCACACTGTTCACACTGAAAATGGGAGTGTGTGTGCGTGTGTGTGTGTGTGTGTGCATGTGTGTGTGTGCATGCACCATTCTGCAGTTCAGTTGTCACACAACTATTCCATGAAACAACTATTAACAACTATTCAGAAAAACACGTTTGTGCACGTGTGCTAATGGCGATAACTAGTCATACATAAAAACAAATAACTTTATATTGATAGCTCTTCTTCAGACCCCCTCAGTGTCCCAAGTCTCATCGTAGGCAGAGTCACAAATTCAGCAGTGGAATACCAAGTTCAACAAAGCAATGTAGCCAATGCACAGAATGCTGGATATGAGGTGATCTGCTTTGGAGTACGAATGATAGGACAGTACGTGAATACCGGTAGAGGGAGCAGAGTTACGATCAGCCCTGCAGTACCAGGTGCTCAGTACAGGATTACAGCATGGGCACTTGGTGATGGTAGGAGGAGTGCGACACCGGCAGTGGTGGATGCTACCACTGGAGAAGCAAATGAGACATGAAGAATGCTTCATAAAATAGCATGACATACAATGCAGTACTGATAGATGAGTAAAATTGATTTATGCAACTGTATATATAATATTCTATGTCTGCAGCTTATAAACGTACTACTTATGTATACCTACACATACCATTATATCCATATACACCAATCCTGAACACTATTACATGTACGTATGTACTTGCTTGACTCCCATGCATAAAATATTGCACGGCCATTAACAACAAGGTTTCTGACCATTACCGAATACTGGTAGCAGGAATAGAACTGAACCAGCTACCCAATACACATACATACATAACTATACATATGCACAGCACGTAAAGCACACACATATACTTACAGTACATATACGTACATACATCAGAATTTGATCCTACAATGCCCACAGTTATAGTACTTGTCACACGTAACCTACCAAAATCCGCGTATTTGCCGCGTTGGTAATCCACAGCTCCTCTGTGGAATATTTAAAGGATATCTGCAGAATCAACAAAGGGCATCTACGAAATGGTAGAAGGCATCCGTGGAATCGGCAAAGGGCATCTGCGGGACTTCGTCAAAGGATTTCGCCAGAATCATCAAAGGTGTCCACGGAATCGCTTCAAAGGATAACTGTGGAATCGTCGTACTGTGCCTCTGGAATGGTCGAAGAGTAGTGAAAGGTTACTATAGCTGTGGAATCGTCAAAGGGGTACTGCAGCTGTGCAATTGTCGCGCACGGAAAAAGAAGGGTGTTCTGGAAGGAAATACGTGTTAGGCATGGCAGCAGCGTATGTATGTATGTAAGTACGTATCTTAGACGGAGGCTTAGTATATATATATATATATTTTTTTTTAGAATTATATAAGCCAAAATAATAATACAATAATATAGCTTAAACACACCCACTGCTACACAGTACAGCACAGTAGTACAGTCACAATAGTTATAATTGAGGTTGTAAGTATAATAGAAATAGCAATAATTGTTTAGATCCTCCCCTCGCTGATAGCAAGGTCCATTGGAGAATCACAGTTTTCTGCGCTGTTCCTGATGAAGTGCAGATGGGAGGAGCGGGCCCCTCTCAGGCACATGATCATTGATCGAAGAAGAGCAAATCCAATCCTACATCTGATCCAGTTGATCGTCCTGGAATACGGCTCTGATCTCTTGCTTGACAGAAGGGAGGCAAGACGCTTGTACATGGTTGTTGTCTCCTTACTCATGCCACTTTGTGTTGAGAAAATGAGTGGGGTGAAGGAACCATGCTCCACCTCACGAATGCGTTCTTCGTATGCCCTCTTCTTTTGCTGTTCACACCTCTTGTAGCATTTCGCCAGTGGGATGTCTCGGAAGCTCTTGGCAAAAGGGTTAAACACCTTTACATCAAAGAAGGCCCTTTGCTTCCGATCCCCCCAAAAACCGGTAGCTTGGATGTCTACCCTGGCGTCATCAGTGGTGATTGCACTACATAGCGCCATCTGTTCTCCCGACAATGTTTGAAGGGTTGGTTCCACAGCGACACCATGGCATACCTCTGTCATGAGGCTGGCTGTGATGTCCCTCAGCTCATTGTGCCTGATTATGGGAAAACCACCAGTTGGACAGCTCAAGGCATGCTCCACACCGAATGACTTTCCGCATATACAGTGTGAGGCTAGATCCTTCGGCTCCCATCCATATCTCAGACACAGAGCATCACGGAATGCACTCTTGTATAGGGTGAAGCCATGGTCCTGTATGGGCAGGACGGTTAGCCAGGTGGAGGCACCCTTTTCACAAGAGAGATCCAGGCACCGTTGAGAATGTAATGGTAGCTGTGATCGAATAGTATCTACGGCATCCTGCAGGATCATCCTGTCATCGCACACGATCTTCGTCTTGGCCTTAGCCTGAGGCTTAGTATATATGGACGAAATGTGTGTGCGTCATGATATTTGTACACAGCAAAGACGTTTCGTGGAGAAGGAAAAAGTCGTTCTGCGGAGGACAAAGTCATTCCGCGAAGGACAAGATGTTCTGTGGGAAAGACAAACACTCTGCAGACAGTGGAGAGACATTCTGCAGGAAGGAAAGCGACGCTCTGCGGATCTTGTACAGGAATTCCGCGGTTAGCTGCACGGAAGCTTTACCGAATCCGCACAGAAGTTCAGCGGAATTCGTTGGATTTTGGTAAGTTTCTTGTGACAGGTACCATACTAGAAGACTCACCAAGAAACACGAACCAAATAGTGGTCTCATACTGCAGTACAATGGGAGTATATAATAGTCGAATTATTCTTTCATTACACAAATATATTGGGTAACGTTATACCAAATTTAGGTACATGTAGCCACATGCATGCACTGTATACGTACATAAGGAAGATGCAATGCCCTACTGACATCTCCTACAGTTCCCACTCTTCCAAGAGATGTCACCATTACAAGAGTTTACCAAGATGACATTGAGCTAAACTGGCTACTTCCTACTAAACACATTGGAGAGGTGTACTATGTAATATACTACACACCAGAAGGTGGCACAGAACAGTCAATTGACACTGGGAGCACCCTGACCCACTACAACCTGACAGGACTTGACAGGAACAGAGTGTACACCAACATTGCAGTGCAAGCAGTCAACTCAGGTGGGGGGTCAATCAATAGTGCAGTAACACCACACTACAACCACACACCACTCGGTGGGTATTGGCGTACATCCTTATTTATGTATACATTACACCTTCAGTAATACTGGACCACACTATAGATTTCCAAGAAATTCATAACGTATGTTTCTAACTTAAGATGGGGCATTTAATATCGATTATAATTGAAAACGTGTGTACAAAGAGAGCTTCATCCCCTGCTTTATTACCATCTAATTACCCTTTATTCTCCTGCCTCACTACCAGTCACTTTAGACACACTGCCATCTCCAACACCTGGATCACCACCTAGACCACCCAGTACAGCAGGCAATGCAGCAGTTGTTCCATGCACTGGGCACTAGTGCATGGAACATGTTGTGCATGAGCAGTTTACATGTAAGCTGCTCATGCCCAAATGTTTTACACGTATCATGTTGTGCAATATTATAGTTCAGTCCACTAGTCATTCACATGCTGAAGACCAGGTTGGGCTCATGAGTAGTATCAAAGTTGACAGTGCGTCAAACTGTACAATGCTGTCCAACTGTGTTATGACTCGTTGTCTACCTGGGTGAGCATGCATAGTTAGTGGAGATATTAGTATAAACAACATTCACTACTTTGAACACAACAGTACATGTGTGGCAGTATATAGGCGAAACCTGGACATGCAAGGCTGAAAGTATAATATGGACACATTTGATCACATTGCATCACAAACTACGTACAGCACCATTGCACCATGCACATCCACACACCAGTGGAGGACATCCCCACCATCCACCAATCAGAGCATGACCATCACTTAAGTAGCCACTTATGAAGGTACAAACAGCCTGCCCGGTGGCACAACCAGTAGTCTGTTGTGGTACACTTCTGTGGTTTCTAAGGGCTGTATACTGAAAAGAGTCCATCATACACACATATACACAGACTAAACATTGAGCTACAATAAGAATAATCATGTCATTGTGTACAGGCAACTACCCTTTGTTCTATCACCATTTTACAGTGTCATTAGCTAGCGTAGGTGCAACTAGAGCCAAGTCTTGGTATAAAATTATATGATGGATTGGTCATTTGGCTATCCTAGTGCCATTGATATGTTCCTAGAATACAGTCTGACATGGAAAGTGCAAGGTGCCTCAACTGGATAAATAATAATTATAGATGATGTTTTAATAATCATCATCTATATATGTACAGCTGATCTCTCTTGAACAGTTACCACATTTTCACTTATTCTATACTGTACATAGTACAGTGACAGTATATAATATTACATTACCTATAGGTATATATATATATATACCTAATACATACGTACATATACAGATTTACAAATTATGCATTATGTACATTGGAGGCTCAAGCAATCAGATAGACATCATAATCAAACAAGCCTTTATCTTGAAAAGTTTATCGAGCAAACATATTGAGTTAAGTGTACTGTGTGTGTGTAGCATGCATGCATGCGGCATTCCAGCAGGCAGAATTTCTGAAGTTGTGCATGCATTCACCTGCTTGATCTGATATACAAGAAAGTGCACGGTAAACAGTAATGTCTGACACAGTCCTACATAAATATGCAGATACACACCAGCTGTGAACAGGTGTTCCTGGTCTTACGTCAAGCAGTGTGACTGAATAGCTGAGCACAAATATGATGAAGCCATAGTGGAGAGTGTGAACAAGGCATTAGTGGTGACTGGTGACAGAACAGGAGTTGACGTACATAATAAGGAAGGACGTGTACGCACTGTTGGCAACTCTAAGTTGTGTGTCACTCCTACCAAGATGCTACTCACAAGGTGAGGGGGAAGGGTTCAGTACAGATGTGAGAGGGTATATAGAATATAAAGAATGTCCAAAGCAGTAGCCTTAATACTGGTAAATCTGTTCACAAAATGTACAGGATCACATACAGTTCTTATCAATGCCTGCACTCACAACAATACTCTCAAATCTGGGGACTCAGTTCCCCTTGGAACTCAGATCATCCTAGTCTGCCGGGTTGTTGGTCTACGTTATGGAAAACCACTCAACTACACCTGGACCTGTCCAAATGGACCATGTGAAGTAGAAGGGTACTATGGTAGGAAGCTCTACAATGAACACATCTTGGCTGTCAACACAACTTCCACAAGTGATGGAGAGCCATACACCTGTCAGGTGACAGCTACAGGACAGGAAACTACTGGAAACTTCGAACTCACTGTGATTGTTACGTATACATACGTTCAGGCAAGATGAGGACCTCCTACACTGTAGCCCAGTGTGAAGATATGTAAGTGATAAATAACAGTAATCACTTGACAATTACACCGACTGGCCTAGGTCATTTACGTAGAAATACTCAATAGCCAGGGACTAAAGACCTATGCATTACACGCATAACTATCGCGTGGTTACCATGAATAAATGGCCGTCGGTATTCAACGTGAGAAAGTAACAGCTGATTTTCGAGTCGTACTCCGTTCGCGTCTATTTTAAAGCTAATACAACGTGAGCCACTACTCTCAAAAGGATCATAGAGAGCTACTAGAAGACCATTGGATTCCGGAGGATGATGTGAGTGAGGAAAGTGCTGACTAGTTGTTTTTGTCCTGTGCGGCAGCGAGAATGATTGTTGCACATGGCATGTGGCCTGTGTTGGCTTGAATAGTTTCAGGTAACAACTCCTATCTAGACCTAGGTCTTACAAACAGCGAAGTAGTCTATATTTCAAACGGGAACATTTACAGGTGTGTGGTAACTTGGCTCAGAGCTCAGCAGCCATCTGAGTGCAACTGTTTAACTTTTTTGCTGTCTTTTGTGGCTTTTCTCCCTCACGTGAGCCAAGAATAATGGCCACCAATATAAATGCTTTCAAGTACAATACTTTGCCTGTACTTTACAATATAAATTCTAGTTATCCATATTATTGCATTATTATTAATACATTTCTATACCACCATACAGTGCAAGTTGCTCAAGTGGAAGTGGAGTATGTGTGCCAGTGGGTGGAAGGAAAAAGACCACCAGCTCAAGTTTAATGGGTGGCACCACCACTTGTGCAAGGAATGTTTGTGCCAATGGCTGAAGGAAAAACTTCACCAGCGCAAGTTGCAGCTAGTGATCACCACCAAGTGGAGTACTTGCACTGGTTGATAGAAGGATAACACCACAAGCGCAAGGTGGTAATATCTTCCATTGCTTTATGTACCAGTCACAGATTTGAGCTGTACTGGCAGTAACCAGTGATCACGCCTCCCCAGTTATGCCACAAATATAAGAGCCACAGACGGTGGTTTTGGCCTTATTGTGGCATACTGATGGTTGATTAATGTGGATGACTGTCTGCTTCTGTATCCACCACATTTGCGGTTTCAACAGAAGTGGGTATATAGTGCAAGGCACCATAAACTTCCAATTTTAGGCAGTGCTACATACAAGTAGTGACAGCGGTGAATTTCGAATTTGGAGCCAGGCAGCGTCTCAGTGCTACATGGGTGTGGTCATGGGACTCCACCCATCACGCTGATGTCACGTGTGACGTAGTAACTAAAAATGGCTGCTGTTAAGGAAAATAGCAAATTTAACACGTTTTTCAAATTTCTGGTACAAGGAGAGGAGGGTGGTCACTATTGATATAATGGATGTGTACAATAGAGAGGTAGGTAAATTCTCACAAGAATTTTGTGATTTCTGCCATGCTGGTAGAGAAACAAGTGCGATTAAATTGTATTAATGTCACAGTCTGTTCAAATTCCAGAGGAACAGAGGAGTGGATCGTCGCTAATATCTTTGAAATGCCCATTAGATTATCTAAATTATCGTTTGCAGTGTGTCTACTTTGTGGCTTCCCGACTTACACTCTTCACAGCACTGCCGAGAACAATGCACAGGAGTAATGCCAAGCTTAGTGAGGGCGTTTAACGTCTATTCTAAGGTTTGCTAGCTGCGTTTCGCATAGGAAAGCTTAGCATGCAGTGAAAATATATGAGTAACTATGTCTCCTGCAACGCGCTCTATTTGTACTCGAACGAAGTTCCTTCTGCCTTGACTAAACACCTGCTACTATGTCTCTACGACCTGTCTGTGTGCATGTCACTGCATTCTTAATTGTGCTTAATATGTTTATGAAATGCAGAAATACAATGTGGCCAGGCAGTATAGCGTGCATGACTAGCTTGATTGCTTGGTACAACACCAAATAAGAAGGAATTCAAAGAAGAGTTAATGCACAGGGTGTCTGTGTGCCCATGTCCAGTGAAACTGTGTGTGCTTATACTTTCTGTATGTGGTTGCATTGTTTTGACATGGTGCCGTGTCCTGACTTGCAAATGAAGACAGCAAGTAGTTCGAGTTGGGGCAGCAGTCCCACCATTTTTTTTAATTGAAATACTTGTTTCCCTGTCATCTTTGTAATGAGCTGTGAAGTCCTACAACAACTCCCACAGGTTATACAAGCTCCTAATTACTTGCGGTTACACATGGTACCAGTGGAAGAATGTGTGGGTGTGGCTAACTACCGGTGGGCCTGCCCATGGCATGTGCATATAAAAGCAGTTCCTAACACAGTGCCCCTGAGCACCATCAATCCAGGTCCTGGATCTGAGATGTGGTTTGTTGCTCTCATCATCTTAGCTGCCTCTGGTAAGTTAGAAAGCACTAAGTCAGTCACGTAGTTTGCATTGCTGTTACTAATAAACTTTTGCCCCCTTGTTGTATCCTCTAGCCCTATCAGGCGGAGAAGTACCCGGGACTCCAAGTAAGCCTGCATCACTTTGGCACAAATGCTCTTGCGCTTTACATTGTTGTCTTGTTCAACGCCTCTGACTAGCTGGAGTGTGAATTTGCAGTTAATTTGCACTCTTCTTGAAGAGTTAATCTCAATTGGCTGTTGTTCATGACTACCGCATGGACCTTAATTTCCGCAGTACTAAACTTTTGCGGATTGAGAATTTTTGCGCTTTTTGCATTTTTATTTTTGCGGATGCCCGTTCCACGATATTATATTGAATATATATCTGTACTAATATGTGCTTCGCATATAAGCCATTTGCGAAGCATGTCTGGGCTGCGCGAAGAGTCGGAGTAGCTATAGCAGAGCAATGACGCCGTTCAGTGCTACTCTGCTCTGCGTAGTTGTCCCTCGTCGTGTAATCCTTCGTATTCGCCCCATTCCAACTTCCTCTGTAAGGTCTGTGTAGAAACCCAAGTGTTAATCGTCGTTCAGAGTTCATGCAACTTCCAGAATTTCAGTGAAGATTCGTCGCCTGACGTCGATTAACAAGTACTGTCAGGCATTGTAAATCGTTGTGTCGATGGAGATCTGCCTTTGTCAGGTTAATTCGTCATCTACAGAGTGGAGGATTCCAGGCGGCGACGGAATAGTCACCACAGAGACGATTCGACGCTACGCCACACCAGTGTTCATACGCCCGCACGGTAGCCATTTTGTAGAATTACGACGTCACTGTTCATTAAAATGGACGATTCGCTGCCCAGTAAGCGCTGGTTTAAATTTCCGCGGGACTAAACTCTCGCGGATGGCTGTTGAACCGCGAAAACCGCAAGAGTTTAGTACCGCGAAAATTAAGGTCCATACGGTATAGCTAGTGCACCTACAACCTTCAGCGAATACATGCATGCAAAATGTTTGGGTTAATTGCACACCATCACAGCGCATTAATCATTACTGATGAGTAATTTGTAGCACAAGCTAAAATATTTTGCCATAGCGAACACAAGGCCTTCCATTACACCTTTGTAGATGACTCACTAATTAAATGTTACTCACTGACCCGCGGCGTCAGAAAGCTTTGCAATCCCAGAAGACACTGCTTATAACTAGGTAGTTACTTTAACCATGACCACTTTCTTATTTAGATGCAGAGTCAGAGGATGATCACATATGCACTGCATGCAACCACCTTCATGTGGACAACAACTGGGTTGCCTGTGATGGTTGTAATGCTTGGTACCACTTCGGAAGTACCAGCTTGGAAGCCATGCCAGGAGCACAGGATCAGTGGCTATGTGAAGACTGTTTGAACGGTGAAGACTCTTAATTCATGCTGAAAGGCGCTCATCGCTTGCTGATTGCCACCAACAAACTGAGAAATCATTAAACCAAAAGGCAATGAGCACATAACCTGATGATGAATGCTAAAACGAACTATTCGCTAGTGTTCCGTTTAACCCTGCCCGCCACTTTGACTGGAAATAATATTGTGTAGACAAAATGCTGCCTGTTACTCGTACCAGCGAACGGAACAAATTGTTTTCACTGTAAGTGGACAGAGTAAGACTACCTCTAGTAATATACAGAAATTTGAACCCTAGGGTATCGAAGCTTGTTTATGGTGTGATGTCAGAATTGCAATTGTGAATACCGTTTCCTTTCCCCCCACTTTACCTTACGCTCACATGCATTTTATTTAACAAGCATAAGATGTACTGTACCCCTACCTGTAATAAAGATTATGCATACATAAACATATGCAATTTTTATAATTATATATATCATTTAACTCGGGCTTACCTACCACGGCGCACTAGCAACTCCAGCAACTGCCAGAACTTTCCGCTTGTTATTGGGGGTCTCGCCACCAAGGCATTAAATGAGTGATCTGACATACTCAACTTGTGACAGGAATTGAAGTCTCCAGACACATTTTCTTAGCAACATTTCCTAAGTAGCAGGCTATAAATCTGGTAGCACGCTTAATTCCTTCGACAAAACGTAATAAACCATTCAGAGGCAAAGTTGACCGTATACACGACTAGGTAGACCCGTGCTCGTCACGTGATAGAACCAGCACGTGCGCGTGCACGTGCGGATATCAAAGCGCGAAAGTGGTCTACGCAGGTATGGACGAGGCAGCCGTGAAAAGGATTTGCAAGATCCGCGGGAAAGTATTCGCTCACAGTTCAAGTCTTTCGAGGCATATGAACCTCTTAAACACAAAGGAGAGAATTGCTCTTGCGGTCAATGCGGTGACAGGTTAGAGACATTTACCTAGATAAAATGCAAGTATAACAGCAATAGCAAGTACAAAATACAAGTAGGAAAGTTGTTAGCTGTAGTGCTATTGTGTATGAGTGTACGAGGTGTTCTACTGTACTCTACCACTTGCTTGAACCATAGATAGCAGAGAACAGGGATTGGCAACTCTCCTGTACTGTTGTATTATTTTATACTGTGTTTACTGGTATGCATCCGGGTTAGAACTGACACCTTGTTAAGTGTTATAATGTGATTTTTGGCGCGACCTTAGAAAGAGAGATTTGGAGAAGAGAGAGTTGTGGAAGAACAAACCACCAGAGGAAGGTCACAAACCACTGCACACCCACAAAAAGATAGCTCAAGGTCCCTTAAGGGCTATAGAGTGGATAGGTGTTGAAAAAAACGGACACATACACATAAAGGCACTGCAAGGCTCAATTATTGATCATTTTACCTTGTAATAGGACTTTCTGTACCTCTACTGCCAATGACAAGGGCTTAAAGAACAATATTGTGCAGTCCATGTAGCATGCCTTTAGACAGGCTTTGAAGAGATTTCTCTTAAATCTGGGGTGCTGTCAGGCCTCATAGTGTACAACTGCTGATTATTAGTGTGGTGTAGTTCTGTACCTTTCCTGGTTGTGAGAGGGCATTTCACATGATCATTTTGACTTAGACCAATCCTATAGTGATTGGTGTATGCCTTCCAACACATATTTTGATTATGCTAAGTATCCTGAGCAAGGTACATAGGTAGACAAAATGACCAATTTTGCATTTCAATGCATTCATACAAAGCAACGATATGTCAGACCAGCTCAGGAAACGCCTAATCACACGATCCACATCGTAGTCTTTCGTTCTGAAGACTCGTTTCCAGTGTCCCAAAGACTCTGAAAGCGTCCGTTAGCACGTTAGGATCGTCTTTAGCATCTCGGCGGCAGCGGTGACGGCGACGCCATTTTCATTGCGGCAAGCAAAGGTCATCCTAATGTGAATGTAGGTGTTAACAAGGTGTGAAATCGGGAGTTGCCAATCCCTGTTCTCTCCTATCTATGCTTGAACAAAGGGAGGAAAGTTATTTTTGGGGGACCTTAGGTTTTTGTATGGCTTCATGTTCGTATATATATCAATCAATCAATCAACCAATGGACAGTATCTCCTATGCAGGAGGTTGTTCTTACAATAACTATGACAGGTACACGTTATAATAATTATATAGATAGCTATGTAGCATTAATGTATCATTGCTTAAAATTATCAATCCATTTCTTTCTGGGCCTCCCTCTTCCTCTTCTTCCTTCCATCTCAGCTTCATGCACTCTCCTTACTAACCTCTCTGGACCCATCTCTGCCAGGGCTTCTCTCCATCTCACTTGCCTCCTTCTCACTTTCTCCAGCACCCCCTCTTGCCTCAGCTCCTCTCTAATCTCTACATTTCTCACCCTGTCCACCCTTCTCTTCCCTGCTATTCACCTCAACACCCTCATTTCTGTTGCCTGTATTGCTGGCTCCTGACGTTTGTTTAGTACCCACGTTTCGCTTCCATACACTAGCATTGTACACTTTCATTTTCGTCTTCCTACTCAGTTCCTTTTGCTTCCACACCGGTTCATTCAACACCTCTATTACCCTTGCTGCCTTCCCAATCCTACTCCTGATCTCCTCCTCCATCCTTCCATCCCCACTCATCATGATCCCCAAGTACTTCGCTACCTCCACCGATTCCAACTTCCTGTCCTCAACTTCCACACAGCAATGTCCTCTCTCTCTCCCCACCTTCATTACTTCCGTCTTCTCCCAGTTCATTTTCCTTTCCCACTTTGTCAATGTCTCATCCAATTCCTTCAAATTCACTGGCAGGGACTCTGCACTGTCTGCCACCAACACCATGTCGTCAGCAAAACGTAGGACATTAATTAACAGTTTCATTCCCCGGTCTCACACCTTCCTTGAAGCCCTCTCTCGCCTCCTTCACAATATTGTCCAGAAACACATTAAATAGCCACGATGAGAGAGTACATCCCTGCCTCCACTTTAAACCACTCCGAATGCTTTTTCCCCCACCTTCACTCTTGCCTCACACTCAATGTACAGGGACTTTACCGCCCTCACAAGTCCCTCTCCCACCTGTGCTGTCTCAATGCCTCCCACATCTTCACCCTATTCATGTATATTATACGCTTTCTCCAAATCAATAAATGCCACAAAGCTCTCTTCTCTTCTCAATTACCTCCTCCATTACTTGTCTCAAGGTGAACACTTGATCTACACAGCTTCTCTTCGCTCTAATATATATAATATATAATACTAGCAGAGAAGCCCGCCTTCGGAGGTTCACTACCCATTGCTTTGAGGGGGGTTGGGTGGCACCTATTTCTCTTATCTTGTGAAGCATCAAACTTGAGCTTTTGTCTATCTCTGGCAGTATCAGGGCAAACTCTAGCTGGCGTTGTTGCAAGAATAAGTCGTTTTCAAGCTGGTGGGTCTTACGGTAGCAATCCTGCATGCGTGTTGTTCTGTAGACAACTTTCACCACCACCTAAACTCCATAGAACCCAGTATTCAATTTACCCTAGAGGCTGAATCTGCAGGACAACTTGCCTTCCTAGATGTCCTAATCTCACACAACCCAGATGGATCCATGGATACGACCGTGTATAGAAAGCCCACCCACACAAACAAGTACCTTATCTTTTGTAAAGACCTGAGTGGCTAGGTAAATGAGTCATAGTCACCTGGTACGCACTAGGCAATTCTCACAATAAATTCAGACGTTTCGGTGACTGTACATTCACCGAAACGTCTGAATTTATTGTGAGAATTGGCTAGTGCGTCCCAGGTGACTATAAGTACCTTATCTTTTATTCTCATCACCCCCTAGCCCAAAAGATAGCAGTAGTTCGAACCTTGTACTCCAGGGCACAGGCTCTCACGTCATCAGCTGTGACTAGGACTCAGGAACAACATACCATTTCCAAAGCCTCAGCCCAGAATGGCTACCCAGCCACTTTCATTCACCGCCACTCCAAACCTTGCATGATCCAACTTCTCTTTCACAGCCCCCCACTGTCACTACCTCAGCCACAATACCATACATCAAATGCACCTCAGAGGCCATCAGATGAGTCCTGTCCCCCCTTGGCATTAGAACCACCTTCCGCCCTGTTAGCACCTTATAACAACTCTTAGTACGCCCTCAGGACCAAGCCCCCAACAAGAAAGGCCAGGTGTAGTTTACCGCATTCCCTGCACAAATTGCCCTCAAACATACATAGGACAAACTGGTAGGACCTTAACACAGCGCCTTAAAGAACATCAAAGAGCAGTATGAAATGCCGACACAGCAACCTCGTCCCTAGCAGAACATGCTCACTCTACTGGTCATCCTGTTAATTGGACTGAGGCTCGTGTTATTGACACCTGTTCCTACACCTCCAGACGATACCTCCTCAAGTCCTCGATGATCCACAAGGAGACCGACCACCTGAAAAGAGAACTAGGTACACTGCCCCACATGTATAAGACCCTCATTAAGCACTCTATAGTTCCTAAGTCACCCACAGACCTTAAGACAGTCATTTTTAATTCATTTTTATCTTCACCTCACATCATCAGCTGTCACCCTCACACATTTAACACATGCACACTGTAAGCCACTACCACTGATGAAGGCAGCAGCAATCTGCCGAAACGCCTGGTATTTTCAAGAAAATCTTTGGTTGGTTATTTCCGCAAGAGAACCCTGAGTGATGCAAGCCAGCCAGACAAGCTTCTTCAACTATATAATAATTTATAGATATCAGCCGTCACAGTAGTGACGTATATTAGAATGCCCCCGGTTCAAAATGGCGGCTCCTATCTAATGTATTAATGCACGTCGGCAAAACTGGCGAAACGGTGGCGAACTGGAACAATTCAAGGCCATGGATAGGCTTATTTCAAGGTGCGAAGTGCGACAGTGGAAGTATCAGAGTGCATGAAGCTGTGTAACTGCAGGGCTCTATCCTGTGCAAACATTTAATGCACTTTCCCATGGAATTGTCAACTTTCCAATGAGTGTGGTTTAGGCACAGCTTCTTGGTTTGTATTTAAAACCCTAATGCATTCATGCTACTTTTGCGTGGTGCATCCTGGGGTCATTCTAGGACTTAGAGGGATGCTAAATGGCATGACATGTGGACACCATTAAGCAAGTAGTTTGAGATGGGGCACCCCACGAGTTTTTTAACTCGAAATACTTATTACAGGAGTGATCAACATCCTGTCGAGGAGTGCACTAAATGTACATTTTGCATCAGCAGCATGGAGTCCAACACTGATCAGTACAAGCTCAGTTTGACAGTTGATGGCTACAAATGGCACTGTAATTAGGTTGGATTGGATTGGAAATCTTATTTATCCTGGGGAAGCCTTTAGCCATGAGGCTACTTTTCAAGGCACGCAGAACTACAGTACAGACAAACATAGCATACACAACACATACACAGTTAAATCAGTTTATATATATACATTGGTCAGCAGTGTTGATGGTAGGGGGTGCCACTTTTTTCCACTGCTCCTGGTGGTGAGCCCTTGCCATCCCATTTCTTTTGATCTTCAATCGGGACTTGTGCTTCTAGGCCACCTGCACTCCTAATATGGCAAATCGGCTTGAGACAAACAAACTCGAAATGGGTGAATTCGTGCGCAATTCACGTGGCATAGAAAGTCAGAAACAGACAAGCTGAAGAAGGCCCTCGAGGCCGAAATGTTCTGTTATTGACTTTCTATGCCATGTGAATTGCTCATGAATTCACCCATTTAGACAGCAGATACACATTACAGTGTAGCAACTGGTCTCATTTACGTAGTGTTGTAATGAGTAACCACCATGTGCATGACTTCTTTCAATGCATATTTGCATATTGTTATAGATGTAACAAGAAATGACACAGCTGTAGAAGGTTCTGTCCGACTGGTGGGAGGAACTACTTCTCTAGAAGGCCGTGTTGAGGTGTTTCTCCGTGGCCACTGGGGCACTGTGTGTGATTCTGTCTGGGACTTTGTTGATGCTATAGTTGTGTGCCATCAGTTGGGCAACCTACAAGCAGTTGAAGGTCCCCGGTCGGCTTTCTTCGGAGCTGGAAGTGGTCCATCCTGGTATTCCAGTCTGTCTTGTACAGGGAAAGAGCGTAACCTGACAGAGTGTAGCAATAGCATCTCCAACACTGGAAGTGCCTGCCCCCACTCACGAGATGCAGGAGCCGTGTGTTCCAGTCAGTCCCATGCACTCTTCTGTATTATCATGTACAGATGATTGAAATGTGGTTGTGTGTGTGTCCATGTGCTTGTGTGCGAGTGCATGTGTGTGTGTGTGTGTGTGTGTGTGTGTGTGTGTGTGTGTGTGTGTGTGTGTGTGTGTGTGTGTGTGTGTGTGTGTGTGTGTGTGTGTGTGTGTGTGTGTGTGTGTGTGTGTGTGTGTGTGTGTGTGTGTGTGTGTGTGTGTGTGTGTGTGT
>OX465037.1:6025418-6030418 GCA_949841015.1 Aplysina aerophoba | reverse complement strand
TTGTTTTTGAGTCCAGGGTGCCGTTTGATGGCATCACTCAATTCTCGCCAAAAGTGTCCTCCTATGGAGGCTTTGCACACCTCTCAGGATGGTAAATCTTTTCGTGCACATAGAGCAAGTCATTTGCAGAAGTCTTCAATGTGGGCCTGGCTTCTTGGAATGTCAGAACCCTCTTGGATGCGGACGGACCAATTGAAACTGGTAGACAAGGCGATGATAACCAACTTGCTGATGAGAGGAAGATTGATCAAGTGGTAGATGTGTTGGGTAGATATAAGGTTGATGTAGCTGCATTACAGGAAACCAAATAGTTTGGGGAGGATGAGTATAGAGTTGGGTAGTGTGTTGTGCTGGCTGCTGGCAGGTCAGTCCCAGGACCAGGAGTTGCTGGGGGACTTCAATGCTCGTGTGGGGTCAAGAGTGAATCAGGATGATGATTGGTGGTATGAGAGGGGCCCACATGGGCATGGAGTTCTCAATGAGGCCGGGTGAGAGCTGTTGTCTTTCCTCAGTATCATAACACCTGGTTTCCAAAGGAGCCATTCACAAACAGACTTGGCAACATCCGAAGTCCAAACAATGGCACTGCATTGATTATGTCATTATGAGGAAGAGACACCACAGGAGATGCATGGATGTCACTCTAATGCACGGGGCACAGTGCAATACTGATCACATGATGCTGAAGATGAAGCTACAGTTTGGAAGGAAGAATTTCAAGAGCAGATGTTCAGGAAGGTTAATGGAAAAGTATGATGTGTTGAAGCTACAAGGGAAGAGTGTGGATGACAAGGGGAGGACAACAACACGAGGGAAGTTTGAGAATGAAGTGTATGAGAGGATACAGAAGGAATGGAAGGGTGATGGTACAGTGGAAGAGAAGTGCGAACTATTGAAAACAGCATTATGTGAGACTGCAACCTCTGTCCTGGAAACAGCATGCAAAAGGCAGGCGGATTGGTTTAGGGAAAGTGGTGATGGACTGAGACCGTTGTTTGAAGAAAGGAACAGGTTGCATGCTCTATGGCTGAACACTAGCAGCGACAGGGATAAAAGGAAATTTGTGAAAGTCCGTACAAAAGCTAGACAGGCTGTAAGGGAGGCAAAGAATGCTTGGTTCCAGAGGAAGGCCTTGGAGGCAGAGAGAAGAAGGAATAACGGCAAAGGGGTATGGAAGTGCATTAGAGATATACAGCGTGGGAGGCGAGGACTGATACCAACGAGAACAGCTGTAGTGAAGGACGAGAATGGCAACAGCTGCAACACTCCTGAGTCACAACAACAGAGATGGAGGAGACACTTCACCAACGTCCTGAACCTCCAAAGCGAATTCTCTGTGGAGGAGCTTGAGAGAGTGAAGCAGAGGCCCATAAGACCAGAAATGGGTGATCCACCATCTGCAGAATAGTTACAGAATGCATTGGGGAAGTTGAAGTGTGGGAAGGCCAGTGGAGAGACTGGCATCCTCCCTGAGATGTTGAAGGCAGCTTGTTGCACCGAAGAATGCACGAAGCGACTACTTGAGTTGTATAGCGATGTGTGGAGAGAGTGCAAAGTCCCAACAGATTGGTGTGATGCAGGGCTAGTTCCTATTCCCAAGAAAGGAGACCTGAGTTCATGTGACAACTGGAGAGGAATAGCATTGTTGGATGTGGTTGGGAAGGTGGTTGCAAGAGTGCTCCAAGAGCGACTGCAGAAGATCGCAGAGGATGAGCTTCCTGAATCACAGTATGGATTCAGGAAGGGAAGAGGGTGCACAGACATGATCTTTATCATCAGACAGCTGGTGGAGAAATCGTGGGATAACACAGCTACGTAAGTCATTCTTCACCTTCATTGACCTGAAGAAGGCCTACGATTCTCTACCAAGGGAGGCATTGTGGATAGCTCTGCAGAAGCTGGGGGTTACTACAGAGACTGTTCAATTGATTCGTTCTTTCTATCAAAACATGAAAGCAAAGATTCGCCTTGATGGGTCTCTTTTGGAGCAGATCGATGTGCAGAATGGCCTGAGACAGGGTTGCTGCATGGCCCCAGTCCTCTTCAACCTATTCAGTAGCCTGGTGATAGAGCGATGGCAGACGAGGGTAGAGGGAGCAGAGGGTGTGGGTATCAAGCTGAATTTCAAATACGATCAGAAACTGTTCCGAAGGTACATCAGAAATGCAAGTGTGAGAATGATAACAGAATGGCTGTTCGCTGACGATGGAGCCCTACTGGCATCTACCAGATCTGGTGCAGAGAGGGCTGTGAGAGAGTACCAAGGAACATGCTCAGACTTTGGCCTGACAGTAAGCAACCCAAAGACCAAGCATATGACAACTGAAGACAGGTGGTGGACAGCGACAGGGAGCCAATTGCAGTGGCTGGAGGATAAATAGACTCTGTGGATGAGTTCCCGTATCTCGGCTCAGTGATAGCTGCATCTGCGAAGATGGACACTGATGTAGACAACAGGGTTGCCAAGGCATCTAGAGCCTTTGGCACTTTGAGGAAGGCAGTGTTCCTTGACAGAGATCTATCACTTTGCACCAAGAGGATGATTTACCAGGCTTGTGTCATGTCAGTATTGTTGTATGGTGCAGAGTGTTGGACCCCACTCAGGAGGCATATCAGGAAACTGAACACATTCCACCACAGGTGTATCAGGACCATACTGGGAATCTCCGACAGCCAACAGTGGGCTGAACGTATCACTATGACTGAAGTGAGGTGAAGGTGGGGTGATACAGAGACTGCTGCTGAGAAGACCGAGAGGAGGAGGCTGGAGTGGCTGGGCCACCTTGCGCGCATGCTAGACCACAGAATACCCAAATCCACTCTGTTTGGCTGGCTTCCCCAACCACACCCTCGCTGTGGGGCAGAAAAAGATGGAGAGATGTGATTCGGAAAGACATCAAAGGCATTGGAATGAACGAGAGCAAGTGGTACACAGAAACAACGGGGTCTAGAGAGAGGGCTGGAGGGCCATGTGCAGTCTAGGAATTGGGAGGAATACTGAAGCCCAAACCTTGCAGAGAGACAATGCCCAGGAGGTGGAATGTGATGTATGCTCAGGAAGTTTAGAAGAGAGAGCGACATGAAAAGACACAAATGCCTCAATGAGCGGAGTAAACCACTGTGTGAGCAAAAAGGTTCTACCAAATGTGAAATCTGCAACAAATGGTTCAAAAGAAGAGGTCTGGCCGTACACAGATGCAGGCCTCCAGAGATCTAGAGATATCCAAGACGACCAAGCATATGACTTTACAGGGCTTGCGTGACCGTTCTACGGCAGCTGTACAACAGGACAGGACAGGACAGGTGTGTGTGTGTGTGTGTTTGTGTGTGTGTGTGTGTGTGTGTGTGTGTGTGTGTGTGTGTGTGTGTGTGTGTGTGTGTGTGTGTGTGTGTGTGTGTGTGTGTGTGTGTGTGTGTGTGTGTGTGTGTGTGTGTGTGTGTGTGTGTGTGTGTGTGTGTGTGTGTGTGTGTGTGTGTGTGTGTGTGTGTGTGTGAGAAGTGCGCTGATGTTCTTAAACTGACAGCAGATACACATTATAGCGTAGCAACTGGTCTCATTTACGTAGCGTTGTAATGAGTAACCACCATTTGCATGGCTTCTTTCAATGCATGTTTGCTTATCCCTACGTATAGATGCAACGACAAATGACACAGCGGTAGAAGGCTCTGTCCGACTGGTGGGAGGAACTACTCCTCTAGAAGGTCGTGTAGAGGTGTTTCTCCGTGGCCACTGGGGCACTGTGTGCCATTCCATCTGGGACTTTGTTGATGCTATAGTTGTGTGCCGTCAGTTGGGCAACCTACAAGCAGTTGAAGGTCCCCGGTCGGCTTTCTTTGGAGCTGGAAGTGGTCCATCCTGGTATTCCAGTCTGTCTTGTACAGGGACAGAGCGTAACCTGACAGAATGTAGCAACAGCATCTCCAACACTGGAAGTGCCTGCCCCCACTCACAAGATGCAGGAGCCGTGTGTTCCAGTCAGTCCCATGAACTCTTGTGTATCTTCATGTACACATGATTGAAATGTGGTTGTGTGTGTGTGCGTTAATCTGTGTGTGTGTGTGTGTGCGTGCGTGCGTGCGTGTGTGTGTGTGTGTGTGTGTGTATGTGTGTGTGTGTGTAGTGCACTGATGTTCTTAAACTGAGAGCAGATACACATTACAGTGTAGCAAGGTCTCGTTTACGTAGTGTTGTAATGAGTAACCACCATTTGCATGACTTCTTTCAATGCCTGTTTGCATATTTCCATAGATGTAACGACAAATGACACAGCTGTAGAAGGCTCTGTCCGACTGGTGGGAGGAACTACTCCTCTAGAAGGTCGTGTTGAGGTCTTTCTTCTTGGCCATTGGGGCACTGTGTGTGACAACAACTGGGACTTTGTTGATGCTATGGTGGTGTGCCATCAGTTGGGCAACCTACAAGCAGTTGAAGGTCCGCGGTCGGCTTTCTTTGGAGCTGGAAGTGGTCCATCCTGGTATTACAGGGTGCATTGTACAGGGACAGAGCGTAACCTGACAGAGTGTAGCAAGAGCACCTACAACTTTGGAAGTGCCTGCCCTCACTCACGAGATGCAGGAGCAGTGTGTTCCAGTCAGTCCCATGCACTCTTGTGTATTTTCATGTACACATGATTAAAATGTGGTTGTGTGTGTGTGCGTTCATGTGCGTGTGTGTGTGCGTGCGTGCGTGCGTGTGTGTGTGTGTGTGTGTGTGTGTCTGTGTGTGTGTGTGTGTGTGTGTGTGTGTGTGTGTGTTTGTGTGCGTGTGTGTGTGTATGTGTGTTTGTGTATGTGTGTGTCCGTGTGTAGTGCACTGATGTTCTTAAACTGATAGCAGATACACATTACAGTGTAGCAACTGGTCTCATTTACGTAGTGTTGTAATGAGTAACTACCATTTACATGGCTTCTCTCAATACATGTTTGCATATTTCCATAGATGTAACGACAAATGACACAGCTGTAGAAGGCTCTCTCCGACTGGCGGGAGGAACTACTCC